>JTDE01006443.1:17983-36756 GCA_014338405.1 Paragonimus skrjabini miyazakii
AGTGTCCACTTGGCAGTCCTGATGTAGGCTTTTTCACCCACCCCGGTTGTATACCGCTTGTGGTTGAACCAACCGGGAAGGCGTATAAAGGTAAGCCAGTATTAGCATGCTCCACTATTTTACTGGCGAAAGCAATGATGGTGTTCTAGCAAGCCACCGCCGTGCGGCTGTTGCAGTCATGCAGTTTTTCGAGTACATGATTAAGAGCTTTATAGTGGCTGTTGAAATTGGTTGCAGCAAGCGGCCGAAGCTGCCGGCCTACCAACCGCCGAATTGGCAAATTGTACTCTGCAAGCCACCGCTCATGAATGGGGACCTCACCTTTGTAAAGGAAAATGAACACTACAAAACACCTTACCGTTGGGGTAGAGATGTTTACGAAACACCGACAGAATGTGAGTGCATGGAAGCCACATTGTACGGTAGAAAGCGCATTCACATGCGCCGTGTACGCTATCGACGACGAAAGCGCCGCCATCTTGTTGCACTTGAAACTGCAATGTTTAAAGTGATCACTAGAGAAGTGCTTACCCGGCACTCAGACACTGTTTCAAAAGGGAGTCGTGGAGTCCGTCCTTTCAGATGTTTTTGGACAAGGTGACTTGCAAACGTCGTCATTCTGTGAAGAATGTTCTTCATGTAACAGTAAACCCCCACAACTTCACGATGGTCACGCCCATAGATCGTTCGTATTTCATACTCCCGTAGCAGCCACTCACTGTGGTACCATATTTTCTGAATGGCGACGTCTAAGAAGTCTCTTGGGTGCGTTCTCTTCTTCAACCGCCCGTTCGCGTTCTCCAACCTATTATTCATTCGACTGCCGAAGTGGACAACATCGCCTCGAGCATGGATGGCCCACTTTGGCTTGATGTACAGCCAACTACACAGCAAATAACTGAGAAACATTTTATCCGTTCGGCCGATGATGTACAGATCACGTTTAGATCTACGGTTAACAGTGTAACGGTGCAACTTACTCTTCCTCATTTTTGGCCGTAGCCATTCGGTGGAAGAGAAAACGACTGCGAAAAGAGTTTGTCTTACAACAAATATGACAGACGAATTTTGCCCACTTACATGCTTACGTACGGCATCACGTACATGAAAGTAACACAGCAGGATGTCGCAGCCAAACACCACATGGGCTGCCCTCATCTACGCAGCCATCATATCGATGAAAAACGTTTTCACAGCAATCAGCTCGCCCATCATTCCACGAAAAATTTCCAAAAGTCTACGTAGTGGAGCATACTTCTCACTGCAAACGTACCCGTACATCACGGGTCGGCCGTGTCCCATACCATCTGTCACTAGGAACTGATATAACTTCCAACTTCGAAAGTATGAGGAAACATACGATGACATACTGGTGCCTGTTTGTCCCGTGAGTTGCATCCACAACCACAACATGTGGAATAGTTCAATCTGCATTCGCTGGGTGAAGCAGATATGCGTATATCGGTTGCCATCACCCCTCAGATTGCGTACCACACCTATAGCACTCATCACCGACAGCACCTCATCAGGGTTCTCTAACATACAGTGATCAATCCTACGTAACAAACTCACTTGACATTGCAGGTTTTGACTTGCGGCAGATGTTTCCAACGTCAGCGGTCGTAATAAACTTCCCGGCAGTTGGTGTATTTTACTGAAACAGACTCCTGCACTCGTTCACTTCACCGACGGTGAGTCCACGATTTTTAGGATGGGACTCATATAGCAGACGATTGAAAGGGTGGTTGTGCTCCAACTCGAAAAAGCTCACAACCAGACACGCATCTCGTCGGACCACATGAAATCGTGATCTGCAACGTGTCACGAGAACTGGTTCGTTAAAGCTAACAACAATTAACCCACTAGACACGTCGCACACCCCTGCATACACTCCTACGCCTTTTGTAATTCGTACAACGATGATAAATCGGCGCGGTTTTCAGGAAATCATGTCATCTTACTTTATCGTGCTTCAAGGCAGTTTTCGAACTACGGCTCGTCCCACGAACATAAACAACGCCCACCTCGTCCGTGTACCTCTGTAGACACTCCTGAAAGTGTGAGAAGGCGCGAAATTCTCCATCCTCAAACGTCGCCTTGAAACTATCAATATAATCCATTTCCTACAAATAAAAATAAACAACTGGAAGTGAAATTTAAAAAAACGGCAAAAGTTGAACAGTACATTAAAAATAACTCCAGCATTCTTGTGATAGCATTTACACACGAAATCAACCACAACAACGGCAGACATACCAGTTTTCGAAAAACAATTACGAGAAGGTGGTTTTTGGTTAATGGTCAGGTAAAACAAACAGATATGAGGCCATGATGCAGATTTCGACAATTTCAATTTCTGCATCAGCTATCAAGCCATTAAAACGATTTATTCCAGAAAAATAATTTTCCCAAACGCGACAGCTCTGGAACTCACGTTCTACGGATAGAACTAAAGGTAGAGAAAGGGCATCGGCCGTTCATATCTACACTTCTCTCCAAGCCTTCCTTTTTGAAAATCCAGTACTTGCCGCGACTAAAGAAACGGTCTGGTGCTCGATTCGCTTAAGTGGATCAGAACGCTAGTTAGTAGGGGTCCTGTATCGTCCTCCATCTTCGGATAATTCTAAAGACGAACTCTTGTTATCTGAATTGGAAGTTTTACCCACTCTGGGTTTTTCCCACATTCTCTTAATGGGCGATTTCAACTTACCTGAAATCAAATTTCCGGCCTGCTCGTACACAGGCACCGGAAGTTCTATCTCTGCACGATTTTTCCACACAGTTGGAGCATTAGGTTATATGGAGCACATACCTGGTTTCACACGTTGGCGTATTGGCCATTATTCGTCGCGACTGGATTACTTATTCACTAATGAAGAGTTGACGGTAGACAACCTTACAATCACCGCATCACTCGGGCTAAGTGATCACGCAGTCTTCTCATTCGACCTAATTTGTAGTACGAATCTGGTCAGTTCAACGACTAGTAATCACAGAAACTTCCGAAGAATGGACGTGGGGAAACTTCAAGGCTACTTGGAAATGCAGTCGTGGGCGAACTATACCCCACTCCACTTTGTGGATGATCTCTGTGAGAAGCTTACTGCAATCGTTTCTGCAGCCGTAGGTGAATCTACACCATTATCGGGCTTCGAACGAAACAGGCCTCCAAGTCGACTACGCCCTAGTACACTTAAACTCATTCTTAAGAAGCAGTATGCCTGGACGTGCTACCGATTATCATGATCGGAAGCTGAGCAAAATATATATGCTGCCCTAAGGAATCGGTGTACATCGTTAATTCGACGTGGCCGTTCTCATTACCGACAACGTCTTACAGAACGGTTTATCGCTGATCCAAACAGCCTTTTCTGATTTGTTGCATCAACTCACAAGGCAAAAGCCGGAGTTCCACAACGATTGGGCCCATCAGGTCTCACTAGCTCTGATACCGAGACCAATGATGTCCTTGCTGAGTTTTACAGTGGTGTTTTTGTTCAGTCACCATCAGTTCCTCAGGCTCGTCTTGACACTGAAATCGATGGCGTTTGCACGGTGGTTACTTCCTCCACGGCGGTGCTGGCTAAATTCAGGTGCCTGGCCTCGATGGTATACCACCCAAGGCCTTACGAGAAGCGGCGGAACAGCTTGCTGACACACTTAGCTTACTGTTTACGCAATCAGTCTCCCAGGGAACGGTACTCAGCAGTTGGAAACTCGCAAGCATTACACCCGTTTTCAAGGGTGGTAGGTGTATGTCAAAGGTACTTTTTCACACAAATTTGCATTACGTTCCAAGGAGAACGGATTCTTCATTTTTAGATAATTTGAAAGCCCGCCAGAATCCTCGAACACCCAAGAAGTTGTGCTCGCTTCTGATTGGTCCGTTTGGTGGTCCATGCCGAAGGCCACCCAAAACTTATAAATACAACTGCTATAAACCGCTATTTTGCCTTCGGGCTGAGCAGCAAATAAAGCCCGTTCGAAGGCCGCCTTTAACGTTTACTGTTGAGGGGTTCTAAGCTGCAATAGTTTTGATTCGATATTTGCGTTCTGATTTTCGCGCAGTTTTGCAATATCGTTGCGTTTGTTCGTGATCTAAATACTGCTCGCGATCTTTGTGTTGTTCTTGTCTTTCTCTATCAGGTGGGGTCGTAACAGTTGGCGACAGACACTATTTATATTCAGTGTCGTTGGACGCTGCTGACCTTCGGCTGCTGTTTCAGCAACAGTTGAAGCTCATGGTGTTGCTTGCACAACGATTGTCCAACACGACTCTGAACCAACACGTACAATCTGGTAGGGCGCAACCCGTTGACAATTTGACAAGCCGTATCTCCGAGTTCGTTTACGACCCGCAGGCGAACGTGACATTTGCTTCTTGGTTCCGTCGGTAAGATGACCTGTTTCGTCTCGAATTTGCCAATCAGGATGACTCCTGGAAGGTCCGACTTCTCCCCTGCAAACTTGGCCCTGCGGAACACGAGCGGTACGCCAACTTCATCTTGCCCAAGAGCCCACGTGACATCAGCTTCAATGAGACGGTCAATACCTTGTCGCAGATATTTGGTGACCAGTCTTGCCTATTCAATTTGCAGTACCATTGCCTCAAGTTAACCAAGTAAGACTCGGATGACATTGTCACCTACGCTGGCATCGTGAATCGTGAGTGCGAGCGGTTCAAGCTTTCCTCCCTCACGCAGGATCAGTTCAAATGCTTCATGTTTGTCAGCGGCCTCCAGTCTCCCAATAATGCTGATCTTTGCATACGCCTGCTCGATCGGATCCAACAAGACGAGTCAGTTACCCTTCAGGATCTAACTACTGAAGGCCATCGACTGCTCAATCTGAAACATGACTCTACCTTGGTCCAAAACCTTGCTCAGTCCTCAACCTCCGTCAACACAGTCGCATGTCCAAGGCAGCAGCAGCAACCCACTTACTATCTCGACAGATATCCGCTTCAGACGGTTTTTATTGAGAGGGACCTACGATGCACTGTTTTGCACGCTCTCGAGCTCTGCGAACGCTGAAACAAATGCAAAAAAGCTAACGACATCCTAGCTTTATTGAAACGCCTCTTCGGCCAGTTCAACCCCAACTGTTTTCAGCTTCTTTACAACAGTTCCGTTCGACCGCATCTGGAGAATGGAACTGTAATCTGGCCACCGCGTCCCCAGAAGAACAAGTTACTCCTGGAGACGGTACAACATCGAGCCACGAAGGCAGTCCGGGGCCTGAAAACTAAACCATATGAGGTACGGTTGAAATATTTGAACATGTACTTCATAGAGTACCGACGGCTTCGAGGTGACTTGGTATCAGCATCCTTGCTAATGCGGTCCCCGGAACACCCTTGCCGCCTGATGCTCAACAAGGGAAGTAACGAGACACTGAGGGGTCACGCCCCAAAACTTGAGATCCAACATAGTAGATTAGAATGCAGACATAGCTTTTTCTCATTACGCGTTTGCGATGCGTTCGGAATGCTCTACCAGACCATGTTGTTTCTTCCAGCCACGTAGCAATTTTCAAGGCTCGCCTTGACCAACATTTATTGCATTAGTTCAGATACTTCACTTTTTTCCTCCATTTCAGCCTGTTGCTGAGGACCTCGAGATTCTACGCATTGAGATACAGAGGCCTCAAAAGCTCCAGTTTCTTACTTCCGTTTAAAACTCATTGAACCCATTGAACTTCCGTCCTCATGCTACATGATAACACGGTTGATCAAGACTTAACGTTTGTACAACCCAACGCCGTTGAAAGTCAACTTCATGCGAAAACGCATGACAGACGAACAGGTGACGAACACTTCAAGCGGGTGAGACCCATAAATATCTAATCACATCACCCTTATCGCCCCATTGGATGCTTACGTTCATTAATGTCTTCAGTTTCCCCAATCGATACCTTCCTCTACAGTCACGGGCGTCGTAGAACTGACAGCCCTTCCACCTGTTTACCTCATCTCGTCCGTTCTCCAGACTCATTTCTTGGGAAATAGCAGTTTCTATGTTCGGAATGTATAACATTACTGTTACATTTCATTAATCTTCTATTATACGACTTATGATGGATCCTATGAAGGCGATTTTATTTCTTCTTCCAGCATGTCATCTCCACCGCCAGCTGTGATCCAACAGCTGCCCACACACAACAGTGGAGCAGTAGTCTGGCAGAGGGAGAGCTCATTGCTTTCAAGCGGTCCACCCAACAGTGTTTAAATTATTAGCCATACATTTACCACAAATCTTCTAAACTGCTGTCCTTGGAAATTAGTTTCCAGTTCATGAAAAATCGGTGCAGGATTTGCGGGTAGGGCATGTGCTCGGATGCGGCGCACAGCCTGACCCTGAACGTTCAAATCGTGGAACAGGCGGCGTTGTTGTATATGTTCCTCCAAAATGGCCACGCCTTTAACCAAGTCCTGGAGCATATGTATAATTTTTGATAACGTTGAGGAAACAGATGTCACTTTGTGGTGAAGCTGTTGTCTGAGGCGCCACAGACAAACTGGTGGACGGCTGCAACCACATTGAGGGTGACGTGCAAACAAGGGGACGGATGTTTGGGAGAGACCTGTCAAAAATTAGGCGGAAGATGACGTGAGTGCGGCTGAACGAGGCCGGATGAGGGTGGCGGCTAGATCGGGAATTCTAGTAATCGAGATGGGACAGCGGAATGCAGGAATACCGAGGGAACATGCAAGAGGATGCAGAACAAAAGTGTTTGGAACGCGTAGACTTGTGGGCGGACGTGGGATATGGTGCGGCTGTTGCGCTAGTAGCATGCATAGGTGAACAGCTGTCTGAGTCCTCGGATGATGACTGGGACAGAAAGTTCTTTGGTGGTTTGGTAATAACCAATAGGGACTAAAGCGGCATCAGTAATATCTGGACTTCTGACATCGTCTCCCCATTCGTAGAGTTGCATCAGACGAATTTACATCTGATTTAATCTACGCCTTTTTGGCGTAAGGACCGGCTTACAAATGGTCGTCTAAAAACACGACAATCAAAAATTCACCACCCGTTTTGCTGAGTACTTCGACAGATACCTCCGGAAAGTCCGGCAGAGAAACCCAGTGATCTCTCACAGCTGTAGTAAACTGAAGCGACGAATAATTTAGCCACGATGCTATATCGCCATATATCCACGTGGAACTTAGCACCGCGCAACATGGTTCGTTATACTGGGAGAAAATTGCGGCATTGTACATCTGCAGTGGAAATTCATTAATTGTTAAAAGTGTAAAGCTTCAGCACCCTGCGTTAAACCGGATGACTCAACAATGGCCATCCATCCGCATCACAACTATTTAGTAGACCGCACGTTAACCGTCTCACTCATTCAAGTATTCCTGGCCAATTCTCAAGGTCACAAACACATCACGTGCTCCACAGGCCAGCGCCTGACTCAACAGTCCAACAGGCCATATGCCCACAAACGCGCGCATTGACTGGGCCAACTCACGCACTTTAACTTACAGGCATGTGACGCACGCACATGAGGGCCACTAAACTCGCACAGACAACACAACTTTTGACTTCGCGTCTCGCACAGTGAACAAGTCAACAACGCGCAAGGCCAACGAGGGCGAGGACGTGAGCTACACCACAACTGCACAGCTTCACATTGCGTCCACGTGATTCTGTCCCTGCAACACTGTCACACATGACATACACCTGGATATTTTTATGCACACAGCTAACGACCTGGACACTAATTTATGTTATACGTGAGTCTTCTGGCTTGTCTATGTTCTAATCATTTTCCCGTTCATGCCTGTTCGTGTTTTACACCTTACCACTGAAATATGTACCCTTCTTTTGTTATATGCAGTAAGCGTTAGGCCGTAGTTATTTATCTATGGCTCACACCATTGCCCTACGTAACACAAGTGTTATAAAGTATGATAACTTAAAGTGAGTGAGGGGCTGTATGTCCCATCTTAAAGTGACATATTATTTGCAGGAATGCAAAGTGGGTATAAAAATAAAACGTGGGTGAAGTTGGAAGAACGGACTGTTAGCGTTAATGCTAGATGCACTTGCCATTAAAACGTCCGGTGATCAATCGTTGACAGTAAACATATGCAAACGGGGAGACGAAAAACTGTATATGGAGAGAGGTCGGAACATGGTAAGGGGACGATAGCTCACAGTACAAACTACAGAATTAGTGTTGCTTACATCGACAACTATGCAAGGAACGTCATTAATAAAAGCAACGTTTTTTGGCGACTGTTTGAAAACAGGATGGAACTCGTAATAAACGCTCAGCATCCAGAAAAAGAAGGACAACTGATGGATGTAACAACATCAGAATGAATGACTTCGGCGGAACAAAGGCGGAAGATCTTTCTGCTAAGTACCTGTACAATAGTCCTACTGATCGCGTCGGTCCATTAAGCATTTGTTCCAATCTGTACATGAAAGACAAATAGAAAAACAGAAAAGTTATCAACCATCATCGGAGAGGCGTTCCAACGAATGCACGTTGTATACCATCTCTGTATGACCATATAACCTACAATAATTCAACAGAACTACGTTCATTAATTGTTTTACAAAGTCCTAATGAGTGACGCTAATGCGGAGGTAATATAAAATGCATATAGCCACAAACAAATCTAAAACGTTGCTGGACTTGTCGTTGTCGAAAGTATTCCGCAAAGCCTCCGGTCCGGAATATAATAGAAATTGTCGGCACCGCGTAACTTCCCAAGTCTAAAAATCTGTCAGTCCGCGATGCTTGTGAGGGAATTCACAAGATAGGATCCTCCGGGATTCTAAACTCCCTTCGTGTATGGGTCGGAGGGTTGGTGAGCATATACGAACGTTTCTGGAAGCTGGCCTTGATGTCCTGTCATTAACCAGACGATGGACAGCGTCCAGACATACCAAATGCATATATTAAATGAAGAAAGTGGAGATCCTGTCGGCCGGTAGCGATATAAAGGAGGACAGGGATGTAGGGCGTGCGTTTCGAAACGACGCGTTCGTTCGAAGAGAACCAGGTTGTGGCACGGACGTGACTTTCCGTTCGCAGTGAACTCGTCGTTGGTTGCGCTTATCCCAGCCATGGCATGCATCGTGCCCATTTATACGTTTAACGTACGAGTTAGCGGGTATATCACAGGTTACCGCATTTAGACAGATCGTAACAGAAACATTGTTAATGAGTATGCCATTGCATAGCACATCAGGCAATTCTTGCATTGCATCCAAAAATTATACGTTGACGTCTTCCGCTTTGCTTCTACCTCGATAGACACCAACTACGAACGGTTCGGTTATGGTCGGCTCATTCAGGGGACAGAGCACAGGCCATATTGTGAACTTCCCTGCATTCGTTGGTGATAAACCATCCACATTTAACTGGATTTCATGCGGTAAAGCCGCCGGCATAGAATAGCACTCGTAATGCCCTTGACCAACCCTAAATTAGCCTATTCGCCGGGATAAACGGCACGTATGGGCGAACTTCTCGGCGTCGACAATAACGTCCGCGCATCACTGGGTAACTCCAATGTACTCTGCTTCAAGATGCGCGGAAGTCGAATGACCAGCGCTTTAGGAGTGTTGCTGGAAATTGTTCAGCCCTGTAGGCGGTCGACAACGCTGGCGTTAGGTAGATTAGCTTCCGCATCCTGCTCACCAGTTTCTGTTAAGTTTTTCGGTGTATCCGATATCAATCGTTTTATGATTGTTACAGGTTAGATTGCCTTCAGATGGCGGTTGTGATATATGTTCCGGTACGGACGCCATAGTTGGTACAGAACGTTAGCAAACATCCACATTTTTCAAGTAATCTGGTACATTATAATTAAATTTGGCAAGTGAAGGTTGCACATTTCGATAGATGGTGGAACGACTGGCTGACACTTCAAAAACCACTGAGAATTTAATAAACAGATTAACGTCTCTTACATCAGTGTTGCCGTGGTGGTGATCAGACTTGATCACAAGTTAAGTCAAACCCGCAAGCAGTAAGTGGCTGAAAATCATCCGTCAGGAGTAAAATCTGCCGTCAAACAGCAAAGTTATGAAAGATCCGTGAATATCTGGCAATATTTTGGTGGTATCGCTCAATAATTTGAAAAGCCTCTGGTTTTGCGACAAAAATGATCACGAACATTGAAAGTTTTGTTTTAACCGACCGTTGCTTGGTTTGTCCTTCATTCGGCGCCAAGATTGGAAATATTAATGTTGGGTGCTGTGACGATAGTTGTGCGTTTTCAGCTGAAGTAGCTTTTTATGTTCGGCTGATAGTCAACTAACCGATGTTGATAAATGATTTATTGTGTATAAATTTGGTTTTAGGTGATGGAGTATCTACAGATGTTCAAAGATATATTTGAGGATTGGGAATTTTCTAGCTTGCAAGTTTCGCAGTTGTTTGAAAAAAGCAACAGTGCGTTCCGTCGGTGTGGTATTTTAAGACCGAAACGAGGTAGAAACGGCCATTTAGGCGCGAAAAGATATTTATCAAACTTTTCATGAAATATTAAAATGCATACTACGGGACAAATATATAGAGTTCATCGAGTATAGTGGTTGTGTTGCAATAAGAAAAATCAGCTATACCTAAAAATGGTCCATATTTGCACTTTTGTTGAGAAAAATGTGTCGCCATTTTTTTGACAGAAGCATAGTACGGGTTTTCCTAATAGATTTTACGTTCTGAAAATGCTCCCAACAGAATTTTCGTGGTGGAATACATGATTCCACCTTTCAGAAACGCTCATTTCCACGTGGGTTTGGAGATATAATTGAAGTTATAGTTTTCGACCATGTTGCGTTGGTATTGCGTTGTACACGAAATATCGCAGTAATTCTTAATGGAAGCTGTGTCATCACGGTTGTTGCACCATGTATTCACGCCAGTAGTTGCTCCGTACAGTTGACGCGGAAGAAGCCAGAATAAACTTGCATTTGGACCCTTCACGGAGTTATAAACAACTTCGGCAGTTCTAGCAAAATTTCGGATAACTGACTGGCAGCCGTCAGTGAATACTGCGGCCGGCGGAAACACCAACCAACAATCATCGGAATCATAGGCATCCATGATCCGACGTTGGGAGGGTTGTAGCTGAAGTGGTAGAGGTGGGAAACAATGTTTTCGTCGGATAAATAATGAGTATCAAAGTTGGTCACTATCTGTCAAATAAGTAAGCATTTACTCGCTTACACATGGCCAGCTAAATTCAAGCATAATCAATAATCAATAAACCAAACAATACGCACGTTGTTATTGGTAAGGTAGGTGGTGTTACCTATTTTTACACCATGCCGAAGGTAGAAACAACCGCGTGATAACCTAGACCGTTTGCCACGAGAAATACTATCAAGAAAACGGGCTAAATATGAAATTCAGATGTAAAACTAACCTACGACCGTGGCAACATAGCTTCCATTAAGAACTACTGCGATATTTCGTGTACAACGCAATACCAACGCAACATGGTCGAAAACTATAACTTCAATTATATCTCCAAACCCACGTGGAAATGAGCGTTTCTGAAAGGTGGGATCATGTATTCCACCACGAAAATTCTGTTGGGAGCACTTTCAGAACGTAAAATCTATTAGGAAAACCCGTACTATGCTTCTGTCAAAAAAATGGCGACACATTTTTCTCAACAAAAGTGCAAATATGGACCATTTTTAGGTATAGCTGATTTTTCTTATTGCAACACAACCACTATACTCGATGAACTCTATATATTTGTCCCGTAGTATGCATTTTAATATTTCATGAAAAATTTGAAAAATATCTTTTCGCGCCTAAATGGCCGTTTCCACCTCGTTTCGGCTCCGAACCACCACACAGGAGAACTACAAAATTGCCTCGAAAAACTATAGGAAGGACCACTATGTTTGTACGTGCTTGACTCAAGCAAAGAACCAAGCAATGGACGCTTGAAATATTATATTGTGATTGTGAGTACTACTGAATTTACGTGGTAGATGGCCATCGGTGTACGAAGTACGAGCGACGTAGGAGCGGAAGCTGCGGATTACGACGTGTTCAGTGAGTTGATTTCACTTATTTTCTATTGCTTCGTTCTCGTGATACATGCTGTCAATCACGCTTTAACGTCTTTAGGAGGAAAACCATGTTGCTTGTTAACTCTTTTACATTACAACACAACCACAACCTTGTTGTCTTGCTGTACGATGCACATCCAACAAATCGTCGGTTCACTGCAGATAAAGTGAACGACTCTAGGCATCTGTTCGAGTAAAATACTCCAAGTGCGGAGTTAAAGCAGTATGCTGAGGATGTTTGTGGCACGTATATAACAACAATGGATATTTGCAACATCCGTCATCGTTTGAAACCTCCGACAATAAGTAAGTTGGTTTGTGTACATTGCTGTTGCAGAAAATCTACCCCAAATTCTTGACGATATAGAGAAAAATGGCGTATTGCGTGTCATCAAAGACGACAGTAATAATACACGCACATGTTTCGCGCGGAAGGAACAAGTACAGTTGTTCAGACTTTTTCCTGATGTGGACAACGTTGATGCCTCGCATGAAGCCAATCGCCACAAGTAGGTCCTCTATCCGTTCACACTTGCGGTTGTGGCTTGAAGCTATGTCAGTTTCTTGTCGCAGATGGAATGGGTCATGGAAGACCCGTGATGTATGACTGTGTTCGGAGCGAAAAGTGCGCTTCTCTGCGTCGTTTGTTCAAATCATTTCTTGCTGTGGTGGTGGATCACACACATGTGAGAACATTTGTGGTGGACAAGATGGCGGCCCAAATGCGAACAGTGCGAGTTGTGTTTGGGTGCGAGATAACGTTGTTATTTCCATGTTTGAGATGCCGTGAGGAAACACGTAAGTTGGTGTAGTCAGCCTTATAATCACCACTTAGTCAAATTCATTTAGAAGACGCTAGTTGTTCCATCGCATGGCTACTTTAGGTAGCTCAGGATAGTGAGCGACACTTTTACCCATTTGCAGTTAAGGTTCAACCAAGATGTTGCGTTAATCAGACACACATACCTAAAGTTTGTGAACTACCTGATGCACAATTGCCTTTATACAAAGCTTAAGTGGGCCGACCATGCGCAATCAGACCTTGTTCACTACGGAAACTTAAAAACAACCATCTAGAAAATGCAAAATGCAGAATCATTTAACCACGGCCATGAGTAAAATTTGGCCCCACAGCGAGCGGCTAATAAGGAAGTATGAGATGCACCTATGGTTGTGACCGCCGTGAAGTGGCTAGCGCCGACGTGTACTTGAAGAATATACTGTCTCGGCTGACGACGTTTGCCAGTCAATTTGTGTTGAAGCGTCTCGGCGGGCGTGGTCCCCTACTGCACTGTAAACGGTAAGACCAGTTCAAGGTAACCGCTCCTTGTTTAATGGCAAGTTTTAGATTCGGCTGAGCCATGAAGGTGCACAGTAGACCGTAGGCATCGGTGATGGCACGTGTAAGTGCAATTTCTACCGGTTCATGTGGTTACCATGCATTCACATGCTGCCGTCTTCAAAAAAGTTTTCTACCCATAGAGTGGGTTGCTGTTAACGAAACCGCATTTGTTCTAGGCTGTTAAGTGTGGCAGGTAGTTACCTCCAACAGTCCCGCAGGTAATTTGTTAACCACAAAGGACGCCGAAATAGCAGTGCTGCGCAAGGCAGTTGAATGTCATGAACGCAATACTGTGGAACCAACCACTGAGATAGCTCAGCTGAAACGTGAGCTGGCGGACCTTCCTGTCATCATTCGGCGCACTAGGTCAACATCGAGCACTTCTCCGACGCGTGTTCGATTACCACTCGGACTGAAGTTTAGCGATATTTGTTGGTGCCATGAGACGTATGGTGACGACCCTAAACGATGTCAATCGCCATGTAACCGTCGTGGTGACAACCGTTTAGACTAACAGGCTGGAGTGTTTCAGTGACAACAGCCACAGGCCAGTCAATCAACAGTCGCCTTTTCTTCCTAAACGATTTGACCTCTAAAATGCACCTCCTAATCTATACAGGAGTGAAGGTTATTGTCACCCCGCATTCGGTAACGAATGCACGATCAGAATCCGACACTTCATGCTGAGGAGGAAACAGTACGCCCATCAAAACTGTCAACCGTAGTCTGTTGAATCTAAACCGTGGTATTCGATGCGATTTTCGCCGGGTTATCTTGGTAGCTAATATACTTTTCCTATTATTGAGATTGATTTTCTCCGACATTTCGATTTGCTGGTCGATGCACGTCGATCGCCTTGATTAATACTTCCACAGGACTCAATGTTGGAGGTAGGCCATCGCATACGGCTGTGATCAGTCTTATGCTAGCCAATCCCGTAGTTGACGAGTCATATGGGAAACTTTTATCCGAATTCCCTCAACTGATCCGCCCGGTTAGTGAACTACCGGCCGTGACAACCGACGTCGCGCCTCATATTGTCACACGAGGGCCGCCAGTTCAAAGTCATGCACGCCACTTGGCTCCCGTTAAGCTCAAAATTACCCGAGTCTAATTTGAGAATATGCTTTAACCTTGCAATATCCGTCCCTCTAACACTGCATAGGCTTCGCCGTTGCACATGGTGCCCGAAGAGACTGAGAACGGCCGGCGCCCATGTGGCGACCATCCGGCAGTGAACATCACGAACACTCCCGATGGGTACCCAATTCCTCATATTCAGGACTTGACAGCAAACCTATCGGGAACTCAGATATTCACAAAAATAGACCAGGTGAGTGCATATAACCGGATTCCTGTAGCCCCCGAAGACATCGCGAAGGCAGCGGTCATAATACCGTTAGGACTTTTCGAATTTGTACGTATGCCGTTTGGTTTGAGCAACGCTGCCCAGACTTTTTAACGTTTTATTCACGACGTGTTTCGTGGACTGGACGGTGTCTATCCGTACTTGGATGATAACTTGGTCGCTAGCTCTTCACAGAAGCAGCACTGCGCACACTTACGTTCGTTATTCGCCCGTTTGTCGCATCATGGAATGCCTATACACCTAGCTAAGTGCTCATTTTGGATACTCGGCTTAACCGTGTAGGTGACAGCACATCCACAAGCGGGATCGAACCTCTCCCCGACAAAGTGCAACCAATAGTGGGCTGCCCGGAGCTCACAACATTCAAGAAACTTCGTCGTTTTGATGGTTTTGTAAATTTTTACCGTCATTTCCTTCCCATTTGTGCGCACTTAGTGCAACCGCTCACCGACCTGCTCAGAGGCAAGGTTCGCACAATTTTGTTCACAATGGCCGCAAAAAAGGCCTTCGTTAATTTGAAAACAGCTACCACCAATGTAACATCGTTTTCGCACCATCACACGTCCGCCCCTTTAGCGGTAATCGTGGATGCATCAGACGTGGCTGTAGGAGCAGCCCTGCAACAAAAAATCAGTGAAGACTGATGCCCATTAGCCTTTTTCTCTAAACGTTTACAACCAACTGAGTCGCAGTATAGTGGTTACGAAAAGGTGTTGGCAGTGTATCTCGGCATCCGCCATTTTAGACATGTTCTTGAAGGCAGGGACTTCATCATCTTCACATACTATAAGGTGCTAAAGCACGCCCTACGCTCGACAACCGACGGGCACTCCCCTAGAGAGACCCGACACCTAGATTATATCGCTCAGTTCACGACCAATGTCAGTCACATTTCAGGTGTTGCGAACCCAGTTGCCGATGCTCTCTCGCGCATCAACGCTGCAACCGGCACAGCAGACAGTTCAGTCGATCTGCCAGCAATCGCAGCTGCACAGGACAACGATCCGGAGATAGAACAACTCCGTCGGTCTAGTTCCTTTAGGCTAGAGAGCGTTCCCATGAATTCATCCAAAGGGATGGTTATTTGTGACACGCAACAAGGCATTACTCGCCCGGTTATTCCACTAGCTTTTCGTCGCCGAATTTTTGGCAAGTTATACAACATCCCTCACGCAGGCATACGTTCAACAGCCAAAACTGTCACCGAGCGCTTTGTCTGGCGCAATGTCAATCGCGACGTTCGCACATGGGCCAAAGTGTGTACACAATGTCAACGGTCTAAAATTCATCACACGCGTACCTCAGTAGGGAGTTTTGCAGCCCCGATGAGCGTTCCCACCACTTGAATGTTGACCTAGTCGGACCTTTGCCACCCTCAAATGAGTGTACATATATCTTGGCATGCGTAGATAGATTTACATGTTGGCCAGAAGCTATACCCATTACGAAATACGCATCGGAAACCGTCGCACGAGTATTCCTGGAACGTTGGGTTTCCCTGTTTGGTTGCCTTGCCGTAGTGACCACCGATCGTGGGTCACAGTTTGACATAGCCTTCAGGGCACTTCTCAACACACTAGGCTGTAGTCGAATTCGCACAACAGCTTACCACCCGGTTGCCAACGGGTTAGTCGAACGTTTTCATCGGCAATTGAAAAGTTCGTTATCCGTTAGCAACGCACCTTCGTGGCATGAGATTCTGCCATTAGTTCTGTTAGATATCCACATACCACCCCCGCCCAGTTAGTCTATGGGTGCTCCTTACAGTTACCCGGAGAGATGGTTACCCTACGCGCAACGGGATCCATCAACTTCGCGGTTTACGGCGAGTGGTTGGCCCAGCACATGAAACGACTGCGACCGACCTCATCAAGGGAACAGACGACGCCAACGTACGCTGATCCTCGCCTGTCAGCTTGTTCTCACGTTTTGGTGCGTGCGGTCACTCCTCGACGACCTTTACACCCGCCCTATACAATTCATTCCGCGTACTCACGCGCTATGATAAGACTTTCGTGTTGGAAAGCAAGGATAAACGCGTGATCATATCTATCGATAGACTGAAGCCTGCTTTTTTAGAGGTACCTTATATGAACATTGATTCGCGACTAACAACACAACCAGTCAACAGCTAGCGCGTTGCCTAACGTTGGTACAGATCCGGTTTCGGTTACGACTCCGCCTGCCTCGACGGAGCCAAGTCTCCAGAACAGACGTGGTCGATAGTTTGGGAGTCCGGTGCGATTTGCAGATTATGTGGACGTCCGGCGTATCTAGCTTTTGTTGTTGATGATGAGGATTATGATGCATTTTCTTGCCGAGTTAATTTTGGGTGACTTTGCTTACAGCGAACGCGGTCAACAAGACTTGAAAGTCAAAAAGCATAAAAAGGAAGAAGAATTCTCATTCCTTCAGGCCCAGTGGGCGCAGAAACCCGGCGAAGTTAACGTTTTCCATTATTAAGTACTGTATATTTTATATCCTGAGGATTAACTGAGACCCCGAAGCCGTGCCTCACGAGAGAACTCTGGAAAACTCGAAATCCTTCAGAGGCCACCTACGACGGACGCAAAAATGGCTACGATCCTATTAGGTCGACTACAACTGACCGGTCTCCAATTCCTCTGCTTGCATATGAGTATTAACCTTCCAAGCCGTGCCCCCCAAACCACTTCCAATTGTTCTACCTCCTTCTTTCACCGACCGTAGACGCGAGCTGTGGGGCAGGAGTAAATTGGACCATTCATGCTTGTGGCAACGGTGCCGTTTAACTGAAACACTGCAACATTATGAAAGTCAACACTCTGGTTGCCTTCTAGGGGAAGCTCTGTAGCGACCCTATTCAATATTGCAACTATGTTAGAGTGACGAGTGCCATTTGTTCTCTTTTTGTTCCCAATTTCTCTACGTACCAAAACATTTAGTTGAACGAGTAGAGGTACCGACATGTACCCCGCGCACTCAAACGTACGACTCCGCTGCGTGCACGCTTGTCGTTCCGCTCTGTTATCGTTTTGTTTCGGTGTCCGTTTACTCTCGCGTTGGCCTCGCAGGTCAACAATATGCTTTTTGTCTAATCGCTGTGTTGTTCTCAACTGGTCGTCTTCGGTTCGCTCGATCTACAATTAATGTCGGTCATCGATGAGAGAAATCAGCTAGTAACCTTAGAAATGTTACATGTTCCTCTGTCGTGATAATAGCATTAATTTTGATATTTCATTTGATAACTCGCTCTCCTTATTTAGTTAGATCTGATCTCCTCCTCCGCCGACCAGAAATTTTTTAACCCTTACACTTTATGCCAGTTTGTGTGCATGAACTCGTGAACCGTCTACATGAGCTTCGTCAGTGAGTTATTTTTTATCCGCTCTTTTTGTTGCATACCGGTCAAAAATTATCTATGTTAACGGACGGACCGGCCAAGAGCTGATCGTAGACGATGATTACTTCGGCTATCGTGGTTAAAAAATTAACCAAATATTCCGCTTTTTCACCTCGGTATCTGGTGCCGGAATGAAAATCACAGAAATGTGTGTTACGGAGGCGTGTATGTTTGTTCTAATTGAGCGATAAATGAAAACGACCTAAATATTGAATCGTTTGCGAACGATTCAAGTTCACAACGAGTGACGCGTAATCTGTTGATCCAAATATGCCTATCTCAATATCCAACGGCAAGGAAGATAATCTATCTCCGACACGGTTAATGAGAAGGTGCTCGTAGAAACTGGATTTAATACGGTGCTAATTGAATCAATATACATGAAAACTAAATATCTCACCTCGAATGTGAAATATCCTCAGAAATTGAATAAAGAATGTGCCTGTACAACAAATCTGACAACTAGGCACCGCTCAGTAATGGAGGACGATGAAACCGAATCGAGTTCACTCAAACAAATGGTAATCGGTTGGGTTGGAGCAAAATGACTGTTCACGCATCGAGAAATGATAAGAATTACAAGTTATTCAAGAGAGAATATTGTAGTGGATCTAAACGCTAAAT
>JTDE01006445.1:22023-39664 GCA_014338405.1 Paragonimus skrjabini miyazakii
TGTTGAACACGTCTACGCCGAAAGCCTCCACAACCTTTACGGACGATTCACTTTGCCAGCTGACCATCCAGTAAGTAAAAACGTTATGCCAAACAGCCAATCTTAATCTCCCTTTGTCAAATTCGGAATTATGGTCCTTTAAACATTGGTCCTGTCGCATTACATGCAAACAGTTCAGGGAACTAGTGCCAGAATTATGGGACATTTTACACAGTTCCCTGGGGTTCTCTTCTTACTCTTCGTCGTTTGGAAGAGAATAAGTTCAGCGATCTTTTCAGGTTTTTGTGGCTCAGGCCTTGTATACCCCATATCATTCGTGTAATATTTGGGGGAGGCGATGTCTTTTTCGAGATATGGTGTTCGAGCTTGGGCACAATATTCCAAATTGGGACGATAATTAGCTGAATACAGCAGAATGAACATTACTAGACATGGGTTAGTGGTCGCGGATTTCAGTCCAGATAACGCGGGCCGCGCTTTTATCGCAGCCACCGCAATTTGGGCAGACAGATTTGGCGTACTAGGGACACGAATACCCAAATCTCTCGTTTCCTATTCTGACCGTCTGTTAATTGGCGTTTCTTGGGCAACTGGGGTTCGGCTGGAGAGCGTTGAGATTGATATGGCTTTTCAGGACGTTCATCAGTGTGTTCCACTTTAGTGTCCAGTAGCCTATTTTCGGGATCTTCTCCTGGAGAGCGTTCTAGTCCGATAGATGCCCAGCCAGTTTTACGTCATCTACACACAGGTAGCAATAAATTACACAGTTGGGGGTCAAGTGGAGGGGCGAGACATAAACCTAGTTCTAGACCATTCAACGGGGAAACCTCGTTAAAGAGTACCGCCAGCATTCTTACCCTACACGACTTCCCAGATAGAAACGTTCCGATACGTCTATAGATTGTGAGGGATGTTCCAATTTCTAGTGGCTTCCAATCCAAAAGCTGGTGGCTGGCAGAAACGGAGGCTTTCTGGAAATCTAGATATCACACCTCGATCCATTCTTCTCTGCTCAGCTTCTACGTCACGGTGCCTAAAATTGACAGCAGACCGATAATTAAAGACCTACCCACTGGAGAACAATTTTGCGTCGTGATGAAAAGTTTCTGCGCATAGAGAAGTTTGCGGAGTCATTCTTTAAATATCCGTTCAAACATTGTTCTCACGACACTAGTCAGGTTTACTGATCGGTAATTTCCGAAAACTGATCGATTATCATCTTTGAAGATGGAAATTATAGAGGTTTTTTCAGCCTCATACGACTGTGACTACGTTCAATGTGAGATCAAACATATAAGCTAAATGCGCGCCAGAGATTGGATCTGAAATTCTGGGATGGTCGAGTGAATTCTGTTCAGTCTTGCAAAATTCATGCTGTTTAACGTAAAACATGAGACGTGATGTCCTCATCCACCATGATAGTGTCTTTGAGTTAAAGAGCGATCCAAGTAGCCCCACCATCCGAGCGATAAACACTTTGAAATTGTGCCATAAGCGCGTCCGCTATGCCCTTGCCGTTCGATGTGGTATCTCCTTCATAAGAAAGCATGGTACCAGTTTTGGTCCTTAAGGATGGCCTGGCTCAGGCATGACCATAAAACCACCGATGGTTCTACTCAACGCCCCGTGTCAGGTTGAGTTCATACGCTGGGCTGGTAATCCTTCCTATCTTAATTGCTTCATTTGTAGCTCTGTTGTGTATTATGCAGATTTTAAACCCATTTTGATTGTTGCTTCTTGATCTGCGTTTGGCTTATTCAATTTTTAATTCATCAGTTAAGATGGGGTGCTATGAAACTATTCAAAACCAGTATATACTGTAACACCACGCTCTGTCATGGCGTCACTTCGGTTTTCCATTATGTGGACCGTGTGCGTGGTTAACCGGACCTTCCAGTCATATTTGCTCGTGCCGTCTTCTTATACAGTACTCACGCTGGAAGTGGGTTCACGAATATAACAGGTAACCAAAACCAAACTTATGGTTTGCCCGTTACAATATGCGGACGCTGGTCTGTTGCTTCCTTCAGTTTGGGAGTGGATATGTTTCAAATGAAGAACAAGGCCCACTGGGTCCTTCTGGAGATTTTTGGTAATTTTGCACTCCGTGCTACTTGTTCGTGATTCGCATACTTGTGCGATAGCCTTTTTTATTTATCGTTGACCTCACGGGCTATACCAGAATCCAACTACGGAACAATCAGCAGTCCCAACTGTACCAACCTCGTGATAAAAATGAAATATATTATCACGAATTGGAGATTGTACAAAGATGGATGGTACAAAAGTTAGTGGCAAGTAACGGCGATAAAATCGATCAAAAATCAGATTAGAAGCAATAATCGAATCACACAAATACTACTGAATAACATAAATCGAGGATTACTAAACGTGTGAAAAAGGAGTGAACTGCAATTTAGTAACTCCAGGCTTACGCTGGGAATACCTGACCGGTTCCAAGAGAACTCTATCTCGCGGATGAGCATTCCGTTTATCTGTGTCTCGCCGATATAAACGGGCTTCGCTTCCACGTGGTCACACTAAGGTTTCTTCAAATTTTGACAGTGCCCACGCGAAGCCTTCAACCGTGCCGGCATAAACAGACCAGAAAGTTCAGGGTTGATGAGGTGGGCAAACCTAAAATAGGTGAGGGCCAGATCGCCCGGCAGTCGTCGACAAAGCATACATATACGCTAATTCTGTCATATCTATGTTTCGTTTTTGAATCACCATCCAGACTATGCGCCGGGTAAGTGCCCACAAGCATTGATGGCTCTGATGCTCATTCGTCAAACATTTAGACATGGTGGGGTTACCGAGGTGCAATATACGAGATAATATCTCAAAAACGCAGTAGGCAGGTCATAGGACACATCCCCCTTCAATATGGAAAACCCCACGAACCCTCTACGGCACGCAGAAACCTTCGCTGGAAGCCTGGTGTCAGTAATTGCCGGCCTTGAGGTAACCGAAGATAACAAATTCGAGGTCCACCTGCTGAATCGTAACGGACAAATCTCTTTCTTCCAGTGTAGCTGCACTGAAACCAATGCATAACACTGTGCATTTTTCACCGTTCATTGGCAGCAGTCATTCAGTTGCTCATATCCAAAGTTGACTGGGGACCCACAACAAGACCTTTGGTTGGCCTAAGCTGTCCACGATATGCCACATCTCAACTTCATCAGCAAACACCAAGAGCTCGGGATCTCGCCGATGTAAAACGAGGAGGGCGGAGGGCCCAAAACCTAACTTCCTCATAACATGTCGGGGAGAATACTTTTTCCTGCCCGAACAGACTGCCCCCTGCCCCACAGAAACTCAGAGGTATATCAAAAGACCTACTCATTTGCCGCCACTGATGAGGTTCTTTTTCAAAGATCCTAATCGAGCCAATGAGAACCACATCTAAAACATGGTCTAGTGACCTAGAGATTTCACTGGCCTACCGTCCATTATTCGAATTTTTAAATATCCTTCTTTGTACAGTGGCCGGCAAACACTTATGTTGTAGAAGATGGTATACCAGAAGTAAAACTAGATGAATGCAGGTTGTCGGGGATTCGACGCCTCTTACGGAATACACTGAAAGTTTTTAGGAGGTTATGTCAAAAGCAGAGGATCATGCCTACGGTGGAACCATCAGTGGGAACGCTTCAATGTTGACTTTTGTCATGACTAAGAAGCCCACAAAAATGAAATAACTCGTGAACGATCCAAGTACCGGCGCTGGCCTGAAGGTAATTTTCTCTTAACTTTGACCGGTTAACTACTGCCATCTTTATTACTAATTCACATTTTTGGTCGACATCTTCATCGCGCATGCAGAAGATCGGTTCATGGCATCATGACCATTACTGAATAGCAAATTTCATTTCAGTGGCCACAGCTATAATGCAATCGCCCTCTTGATAACGTGACTCGATTTGGCTAGAAATGATTATCGACATAGACAAACGTTCGTCACCGGAAAAGTCAACGCCACAGGCTCCTGAAAAACTCCGGTCACAAAACCAGATTACGACCGACCCGTCCCTATCACGGTACGTACAGTTAAGTCGAGACCTGCGTCCGCGGTCGGCAGCATTTTTTACGATCAGCGTGTCACGGTTACCAGAGCCAGACGGCGCCTTCGAAAAGCACTGAACCACTCGTTCCACTCACAAGTTCCGAGTCCATCGCAAACCACAAGCGGCCAGAACAGGCAGAGTTTCAGCGGTAGCACTTCTATTTCAGCTGGTCGAGGCCGATTAGCCGGGTGCTAGTCCCGTATGGAAATGGAACCACTGTGTTTGAAGAAAACAGATTTCAGTGGTGAGATGTAACCTGAGATCAGCGTTAGTGAAAATGTAGTGCAAGAAGTTCAAAACAGTAGGTTACGTCGGTGAATTTTACATGCGATTAGAAATACAGAAAAAGTTCTGTCTAGACACAGAAATCAAACAACCATTCAACAGCGATCATTCAGCGACGCTGGAGAAAGTGAAGTGCGACAGATCACAGGAGTTTGAAAAGATTAGGGAGTGCGTCACCTGGTGACGGGGACGCTGCCTGTTGGGAAGTAAGACAACAACATGTAAACACAAGACCGAGGTGCCCCGTTTACGTGCAACGCGCTCACCGCCTTTTCAGTGACAGGGTGCTGTGAGCACGTTGATAGCCCACACGTCCGAGGCTCGTCGCAACCTCACGTAATCACATGCCTTTGATCCATGACGTCGACAGTTACCTTACGAACCTCGGGCTTGATGTCTCTACCGTGCAGCCGCAACTCATAGAAATTTTGGACACCTGTCCGAATGGCACTTTTCCAGGCGTTCCGATTTAGGATTGACATCGCAACGCAAAATGACCTGTCTACAAACTATTCTAACAACGCAGATGCTTACCACTAGAATTTCACATATCCGGTTACAGCTGCCTGTGGAGTCGTTGCTTTATCACTTATCCTGCAAACGTAGCCAAGCCATCAAGGCAAGTTGTCCATCAAACAGGTTCAACCGAAGAACTGTCAACCCAGAGAAGTACCTTATTGTTTCGAATCATGTTCCACCACCCCAAACACAAGTATGTCTCCCAGGTATTATGGGCGGGGGCGGCTCATATGTAACACATTCTGTAGATAAGGCACCTAGGGATTTCCTTAACACATCAGCGTAGACATTATCAGTGCACGGTGGACAGTCAGGTTGGTTTAGTCTTCACGTTATCGTTCACCAAGACACCTCTATCAGAAAGCTCAGGGGCATTGCCAGCCTTGGTACCACCAAACTGTAGTCAACATTTCACATAGACCTGTCCACGGGCTGTAACTCAAGAAGCAGAAGTTTGCGAAGTCATCCACTCTGTTCCTCCTAATGCAAATTTCATTTTAACACAGAGTAATTTAGATCTAATAAGACTCAAGGAACAAAAATGTCATACGTATGCCCACCCTCAGGCTTAACTTGGCCGCTACAGTCTTGAAAGTCGTGGCTGTTCGCTTCAGCTGACTTTACGCAAGTACCGCAGAATAATCTGCCAACAACTGTTTTCATAAATCGCACTTGGATTGTTTAGTCACCCAGGAGTTCACTCTTTGACTAGTTACCATCCATGCGACCTTCTTTTTGAAACTCGTCATCCGGGGTATGAGGAGCACCTATTAGAATTTTAGTCACTTATGTGCTAAAAATGGTTTGGGAAGGAAGTACAACCATTTTGTACTCCAACGACAATCACAGGCAAACCCACACTACCGCACTTTCGTCTTCAAAATCATGCATTAACAATCTTATCTTGGCATACAAGTTTACCTTGCATCGACAACTATTTTGTCGATTCGCTGAGTCAAGCGCTTTGGTGGAATCGGCGAAGAGGGTAGACAACGTCTGGTTGCATCTTGAACACGGTTCTGGATGTTAACGAGCGAAGAACGTCATATTACTAGCATCGCGACTTGTCCGAAGGTCAAACCGCTCCTGAGGGATATCCGTCACCAGGTTGTTTTTAGTGAGCCGACTGTGCAGTATTCTTGTCAATACCTGATGTCTGGTGATTCTTCGGGTTGCGCTGGGCCTATTCGTAACGTCTGCCAACAAGCTGGATCTGAACTAGTCGCGCCTGTGTTGCGGCGAGCGTTTGTACATTCTTAGCTCGCATAAAAACCGATTCCGTTTAAAAAAATAACGGGGTTTTTATTAATAAGGTGTTGAACCACGGAGAGAATAGTTAAAACTAAAGGGCCATATAACATTAAACCTTGGTATCGAGTCAACCAAATCTGAAGGGTCCGGAACCGACCATTTGCGTGTGACAGGCGACATGCGACAGGTCACGTGATGGTGGATCGATAAAGTCTAAGTTACCTTCAGGTGCACACAGAAACTGTTCAACGGCGGGAAAGAAGGACGGATGAACTGAGTAATAACAAGCCTCGACAAATAAACCGTACTGATCCCAGTAACACATCGAACTTAAAGTTCATCAGAAGAGAAATTATTCGTGCTCGTAATTGCAATATCGGTGTCAGCTTTTATGAAGAATGCTCGCATAGGCTATCAAAAATGTCTCGAGTGCGAAAAGATGGACAATCAACAAGAAGAGAAGTGAGGAAGGGGTGGCGTGGACAACAACTTTCCATGGAACAATCGACGCAGGCAGATACTTCAACAATCCTCGCTGGAGCCTCTTCATCAGAGCTCACTAAACTAAGCCCTGCCTAACTCTGCACGCTTTATTCGTTACATTTACCGGTATGCACAAATACAAAGCGACCGTCTACGATATGCTGCGAGGCTGTTTATCCATACCAGGTGGAGAAGAATAACCGGAACAGGGCAAATTCTTAGTCTGATTTTGTGTGTCTCGGAAGTTTCCTTGGCAATGCACACTTATATGCAGTCTCCCCGCATCACACTTATCCAACTGCACTGAGAACTTTTTTATGGCAGTAGTAAGTGTCACTTGCAACGACAGGTAACTCAGTCAGCCAATCAGTCCAATCAGGTCAGTTCAGTAGACTGCCAAAACGTTGGTGCCATGTTCCCGTGATGTCTTACTATTGCATGCTTAGCAATTCGCCAAACTAAATGGACAGAACGAAAATTGTTTAAAGGTGATAAATAACTCGTTTGTCTGAAACACTGGTTCCCACTGATAAACTTGAAAAAGGCCAATAATAGCGTGTAAGATGTCTTGCGCATTGACATTTCGTTCGCATCTCATCGGTTACTTTTGCGAAATTAACATGCACATTATATAGTGAGGGGGCAAGCAGCTAGGCAAAATCGATCCAGTCATGTCTGAGATAGACAATCAGGTGATCAAAGCGGAAGCAGCAGGATGCAACTGAAACGTACTCATTATCAAGAACGTGAAATAGAATTGATGTGGGTCGAACGGGTAATAGGAGTCCAAAGAGAACGAGAGATGGTTCGAAACAAAACAAAAATCCATACAAATTGAATGGAATTAGTGAGATATGGTTAGAAAATCCATACGGATCAAACAGAATTAAGAAGATCGATTCACACTGATTGAAGAAAAAACGATAACGCAATATGCATTTAGAAGGGATAATGGTGGTTCAAAAGTTGTCAGATTGTATGAAGAATACACGGGTCTAAAAGGTTTGGGTTTAGAAAAAAGAAAAAGTACGGACGTAAAGTGGAATCGAAGAGTACTAGTTACATTTTTACCAGCATAGCGCAAGGCTAGTCATCAAAAGTTTCCGGGCGCACAAGGTGGGATTTAGCCGATGTATTGAGACAGCTTCCGCAATATTGAGAGCCTGTTTTAGTTTGGGTCTGAAGAACACTCTAAAGGCGGTCTTTGGGTCCGCTGAATGCCCGATCTGTAAAAGGTGCTTCGTAATGGCACTGACGGCATAACCGACCCCCGAATTCAAAAGCCATTTCGGTATGTGTTCGTTGATGCGTGTGCCGAGGTGCCTCCTAGTTCTGCCGACGTATCTGCTTCCACAGACACAATCAAACGTGTATATAATGTTGGATTGGGCGAAAAGGGGCACCCTCACTATATAATGTGCATGTTAATTTCGCAAAAGTAACCGATGAGATGCGAACGAAATGGCAATGCGCAAGACATCTTACAAACTCTTTTGTCGTCAACAGTCAGGTGATACCACGTCAACGTACCTGGCTTTTTCCGTCAATCGTCACCGATCACGCAAAGTCGTTCAGTGGGCTAGCGATAAGCGTTTTTTGTCTTTACCGCTTGGTTCCATAGCGGGAATGGCGATCGCTTCATTTTGCTTTCATAGTAAACCAAAGTTTTTTAAATCTGCCGTAGAACAGACCCGAACGCATCTGACGAAGATTGCAGACTGTTTTTATGTCTGTTGCTGCGACCCGCCCATTAAAGTGCTATTATATTTGGTCAAGCAAGGAGTTACGCGGTTGAACGGTGGAAAACGATCACCGTCCTCGGGTTATCCAGCCCATGCCGCTGAATGGACTATACACTTCCCTCGCGCGATGCGCGCCCCGTGAACATCGCGCCGTCATAGAAATTAACGAAGCAAATGTTAGTTAACGCCGCGTGATACCTCTTCCATCCGGCTAAAATCGCGTTTGTAAAAACCAAATCGTGAGTAACACGCAGGTGTGGCAGACGGTAACCATTTGTATTGTCTACACACGAATGCGGTGAGGCCCCTCAACCGCGGGTTACACTGCTCTGTCGTGGCAGGTCCTCAGGTTCAAACCGCATAAAAGAAACGGTTGGCCACTAACTGGCATCAGGCGAATTGACGTGGAAAATGGATGACATTGACTTCTAGTTGGATCATGAATACCAAAAAATGCGGCAGATATATCTTGACGGAGTAACAAGCGGGTGGACATGGTTCGAGGGCTGATGCCGTGTGAATTGCCCGCCACCAAACAGTTGATGCGATCGGTGATTTCAAAACAGGTCCCATGCCCCCGAATACTTTCTGCCAAGGATATTGTCAAGCAGAAAATCTGACCGGAGAAGGTGAACGTTGTTTCAAGCAGGGCTACGATACGGATGATGTAGCGGCTTGCTCGATCACGATTAGTGCAATGGGGTCACCCAATCGTCCGTTGCAACATAGTTCATGCAGCGAACATACAGTGCATGCCCCGACATACAGCGTATCGCTACCAGATGCACGCTTCATGGTAGCATAAAGGATCTGCTTTATACACTCTGAAGCAAAAGCAAAAACAGCAAAACCGCAGATCGGAGAGTTTCTGAGAGGACAGTACCTACAAAACCAATGAAGCGAATGTTCGACTTTCTTAAAAGTAACAGGCTTGTCCGGTGCGACGATGCATTGAATAAGACAGTGAAGTCGTAGTCAAGTTACTGCTGTACGCAGTAAGTGTATTGCATAATACCATCAGCTACTGAGAAATAATGCACAAGGTTCTTAAGTACGGGTAAATACGTTGGCGGTCAGGGTAAAAATAGGGATGACGGAAGTGATCCTTGTTTGGAAGCACTACTGGATAGCTAGCTAACGATTCAAGTTCTTACCGAGCCATGCAGTTTAATAAACACCTTACTCAATATCCAACGGCAAAGAAGATAAGTTGTCTTTGAAACCGTCGATGAGAAAGCGCTCGTGAAAGCTTGTAGCGGCTACAATAAATGATATTTTTGATAGTCACAATCACTTGTACGTTTTTTGATCTTGGCTTTTTGCATACTTTTGTTTTAGTCAAGCTGTTCTATTTGTAATATCCGTCCCGGGGCTACGATCACCAGTCGCTTCGTGCCCCGCTAGCTTGGTGTGCTTTTCTCTGTACTCTATTTTCCAGGGTCGATACTAATACACAAGGATCTACGCGCTGAGTCCTTGCTTTTCATTGTCTATCGGTTCTCGATAATGACAACAGACTGGGTAGTAATCTGTTGGACCAGTTCCAACAAGCCGGATTCAATAACGTACTAATTGAGTCGATATACACGGAAACTAAATCTCTCACCTAGAATGTGAAAAATCCTCAGAAATTGAACAGGCAATGTGCCCGTACAAAAAAATTAACAACTAGGCACAGCTCGTTAATGGGGGATGATAAAGCGAAATTGAGCCCACTCAAACGAATGGTCTTTGGTCGGGTCGGAGCATAACGACAGTTGATGCATAGAAATATCATAGCAATTATAAGTTATACAAAGTAATATATAAATTGAAAATGTTTGATTCTGGCATTTAGAAATTTATAGGGAGAAGATTGAATAGAAGTAATGGAAAGGGTAGCAGCAGTTGGTGCAGGAATAAAGATGATTAACTCAGTTTGTTTAAGGAAGAAACTGAAACGTAGAGCCACCTTCCAACACTAATCAAACCAAGTACAGTAGTCTCAAAATTAATGCAACAGACCTTGACAAATCACTATTTATTCCTCCACCGTCATCACTATTTTCATCTTCAGATCCTCCTCGTGGGTACTAACACCAGGACTGCGTTTACCCCGACAATACTCCATTGAAGGAAGTGTTGCTGCACCCATAAGTATAACTGTAGTATATGGTTGTAGCTGCATGGCTCACTGGCCGCAAACTGTCATTAAATTAGTCGTTCAACGTACAGTTCCGTGGGGGTAACCACTTTATGACCGCAGGGATAGAAGTTCAGTTTTCCGGCGTACATGCATGTATGTACGCGAGCAGACACCCACGTACGATGGTAGCATCACAGTTGTTCAGCGTGCACAATTCTAAAACGCCAACTACTTTTTCATTTCAATCGCTGAACCCGTTCTGTTACGGCCGGTATGTTCATGATGGGTAGTATGGGCTTCATTTATCAATATGAATTGGAAATCACCCGCAACTGCCCGTAGCCGTCGCACTCCCATAAACTTCCCAGTCGGCAATTCCAAAAAGAGGCATTCAGTTCGTTATAATAAAACTTGGCTGACAACCAGCGGGTTGGGGCAGTGTCAGCTCATCTAAGTTCGAATGAAAGCCAGCCGCTGGCTGCTGGAACTCAAGAAACCTTGGCCAACGTAAAAACATCATGAAATCTGTCTTGTGCAGGCATATTACAAAATTTAGGGGAGCAATCTAAGGGAAAACACGTTCTGGATATCAACGTTTACTTAATAACATCCTTCACAAGTGAGTGCGGCCGTCGTATACCCATATATATTCCAGTCAGCCCCTTTCAGGAAAATGCACTACGCTCGAGTTACGTCCCCATTGGAGCCCTTAAACAGTGCACAGTCTTGTCACTGCTGCGAGCTAATGGACGGTCACTGTGTGTATTTTAGAAGCGATTGGGCAATATCAGCATTAATCACAAGCGAATATTGTTAAGCGTTCAGGCATGGTCCTTCTGTCGTACTTCATGTGAGGTAAGTGACACAGTGTTCATCGCGGTTGCCTCATGAAGCCACGTTTGGAGTTCTAATCCATGCATTTACAAGGACGTGCACTGCTGACATTCTCTAGTGAGAGCAAAATTTGAGTCTCGTGCTTCTTTCCGAGAGCGGCAGACTATGAAATCTATGGAAATGCGGCAGCTGCGATCAGTTGAGGGGATGTTAGATATATAATAATAGCGGTCATAGGCCTGACCAGAAATTCGCAACCAAACATATCTTAGCAAGCTTATGTAAACTAGCGTGACGTTGGCAAGCCTAAGTAAGGCAGAGCAAGTCTGATGAGTTCATGAAAGTGATTAAGGTCACTTTTCAGACGATTTAAATTTTAAAAAACTGTGTAGAGTTTTAAACGGTCTCCGAAATTTGTCCTGCCAAAACAGAACCGAACACAACGGTGCATTCGTTATACCTCTCCCACGAGGGTGCACGAAACAACGAAAACCCCTTTCTGCTGCGCGATGAATCTTGAGCTCCATCTAAGAAAACTTTGGGTCTTCTGTCAAGTAAGTCATCATATTACGGGCTAACACGCTGATATTGCGCCAATAAACATAACGGGGGTATTCAAATAACTGAGAGCCCACTACATCAACGTCAGCATCAGTTAGGTGCATTTCTTTCCGAGATATCTTGTCAGCGATTTTCACATCACATCGCGTTGTGATCCACCAGCAGTTTTCACAGTGTGCCCCCGCTAGAAGCTATTCTAAAGCAAAAACGTCGGGGTATAGGTAACACTGAGGACTCTTGATCGGATGCAATCCGCGAAAATTATTGAGATTTCTTGTAGTGGTACATCCCGCTGTCAAACAAACCCGAAGTGTTCAAGGGGCAGCTTCCGAACTTTGAGTATAACAGACAAATCAGTCCTACTATCTGTCCGCAACATAACCTAGATGTTTACTGAACGTTAGAAAGATCCCTAACGTTAAAATGAGGAGCCGTATGGTCCACCAACAGAATGGTTTCTTTGCGTTCGGCCACCAGTCATTACAAGTATCACGACTGTTAATTCCAGACGTCTAGTGGTTGTTTTAGCAACGCTAAATCTGCTCGCAACTTCCGTCGAGAGGATGGATCTGGAATAATCGCGTCTGTATGCAACGAGTGTCTTCAAATTCTGAGCCTGCTGAGCAACCGATTTGAGTCCAAAAGGAGAGACGGTCGTATCAGCTAGTCTCTTATTAATAAGGTGCTATGTATCAGAAAATTAGTATAAAATAAATTGAAGAAGGCAACAACAAATCTCGATATTGAATCCACCAGCAATACAAGCCCCGAAACCAACGGTTCACCTGAATATGACCAAGTGCCACAGTCGCGTAATGGCGAAGAGATGAAGCGCAAATGAAACCAGGGTACATATAATCGAAGGTCCGGCAATAAGAAGTAAGGAAGAAAAGGTGCGGGAGAAGAAGTTTCTACAAGTAAACAACATCAAGATTTAGTAGTTTGTCAAGACTAACGTTCATGAAAGAAATTATTTGTCGCGCGCTTAATTCGAATTATTGCATCAGTCTTTGCAAGAAAGGCTCGCAATCTCTGCCAAGAAGATTACTAATTTGGGAAGAAGAAGGATCAGCGAGAAGAAAATAAATGGAGACGAAGAACGTGCTCAACAATTTTTCTTCAAACACACAACAGCCGGTACTCAACGCGGGCAGCTACTTTAACAATAGCCGCTCCCGCAAGAGAAATATCTTCATCCACATATTCTGTGAACGGTTGTGCAAATTACGGAAACATCAAGTTACCGAAGGCAAATGTTTTGCCGTTCACAGTACATACATTTCATACATTTCCTGGATAGGAAATGTAACTTTTCTTTGGTATCCCACCTGGCACCGTCTCGTCAATGTTAGAAGCAGCCTTCACAGTACGTTCGTATAACAAAGCAGGTTTTGTGAAAGTTGACCGGTACATTTCTCCTTTAGCCACGGACCTGAAAACTAATGGGCCAACCGAAAACATCTAACTAATACCTATTCAATCCATCCCTCAATTCAACCTTACAGCCATAATTTTCAGGCTTTAAACATTCTGCGTTCGACAGTGACCAAATGGATAGACGTTCTGCTGATAATGCTCTCCAATGTCAAAACCTTTCAAATGTGCCTCACATTTTTATAGGTGACTTACTCAAACGTTGGCTCACGTCCTCAAACCCCATATCAATTTTCGAAGGTATTGCGTTGCGACAGAGTTGTTCAGAAAATCCTTTCCAGACGTAAAATAAAGACTGACCCTCCTTAATACTGGAAACAAAATTGTTTGTTTACGAGTTCTGTATGGGTTTTGACTTACAGTTCGGTTGTTCGCTTGCAAGGTGCAGGCGCGCAGATGCTTCTCTTTTTAGTATAGGTATAGTTTTCAGTAGCTGAGTACCCCCCATTTTTCTTAACTGGTACTTGTTCTTCCTCTCACGTTTTCATGGCGGTTAAGCGTAAGTGCGAACCAGGTATGTGTTACTGTCGCTGATGAATACGAGGATGACGATGTACAATCTGTACTGACACTGAGTAACTTCCAACCGGAGAGTTGTTGCCCCATTTGCACTCGGATAGCCAATCGCAGTCTGTTTTTTATTATCGACCGCTTCGCAGTAGACGAAACCGTTGGCATTGCACGTTCTTCAGCGTGGGAGAGCAACCTTGACAGTAGTAAGTCCTCAACTCGTAAGCATTTGCACTCACGCTCACCCTGGTCGACGGACGAAAGGCGGCTAGGCAACCAGGCTATAAGATCTGTCACAATGATGAGTCATTCAAAACTGTCGAGTCAGAGACATGCGGTTGAACCACCTCTGGCCAGGGTCGTGAAGGCACACTGCAGCTACAGTGGTTACGGCATATTTTTCAACGTACTGTGGGGTATGAACAAACGATATGCGCCATAGAACTGCTAACAAATGAAACGACCAAAAACCATTTCGCCATCCGAGCAAAGCTGCCATGAACCTCACCAAAAGGTATCGCCGCGCGAGTTACTGCTAACTGTAAAAATTGCGTGGAGTATCCCAGAAGAAAAAGTTTGCAGACAGGTGCAAAGGTGGATGACATACCTCTAATCAGGGGAAATATAAAAGAAAGGAGTGCAGTCGCGCCGTTGACTGTGGAGTGCTACTTTACTGGATAGCGCTTCTAACGAATGATTTCGGTGTTAATCAAAACCTAACTTAGCAAGTGACATCTACCCTCCTCGATCAATGGAACAGTCGGGGTCTTCATATTTTGTGACCGCGTTATTGGTTGATCAGCACGCAGCTTCATCCAGCCGTTGACGACATCAGTATATGATACGACAAACGCTCAAACAAAATCGTAGACCGTACATTCTGATTAGGTGCCCAACTGCCCGCGTATACAAACGTTCCATCGCATGCGCTATTGAACAGGCGTACTGCTCCGGCGATCGTTTCAAGTGATGCATATTAATAAGCTGAGAAACCGAAGAAAGAACACAGCAAGTCTGTTGAGAGCTTCGTCATGGACACGCCATGTTTTCCACCCATACAGCAAGACAGAACGTACGCAGATATTTTATAACCTTTACTTCAATGATGACCGGACGTCTTTTTGGCTCAAAGGCAGAATGTGGTTTTGCTGTTCCACTCGATAACCCAGCTGCAGTGTTACAAGCTATAGAGATAGTTTTACCCGAATATGCGAAACGGACCAGTTTTAAGCTGACTGTCCATGATAAACAGCGTGAAGGTGGAAATTCCTTAATCTTAAAGCAGCAGTGTTGAGAGGATTCAGGCCAATGTATGAAAATCAGGCCATCAAGGAAATATACCGTTTTACTTTACGCTGTATAGTTTTACCACTTATCACACGTTCAGGTTTAAGTAAAATCTGCACAGGACGAAGTGGCTGTTGGTAATCGGGAGGCTATAGTATTTGCACCGGAATGTCACTGGAGTGTACCCAGAACTGCGACTGTCCTAAATGGGAAAGAAATTACGGATTTTCCGGGTTACCCTTTATACCCTCGAAGCCGGTCCTGACACTTGTTGATATTGATGTCCTAGTTTCAACCGATTCAGTTTTAGATTTGTTCTGAAGTCTTGATAATATAATCAGGAATCCTGTGTGTAATATTCCAGAAAGTCAATCACAAGAACAACACGCCATGTCCAGCGTTTGCTAATCGAATCACAGAAGGTCTGTCTCGCAAAAGAAGAAGAAGTCACAAGTCAACAAAAATAATAATAATAATAATTATATTATATTTCTCAACGCATCTGTGAGAAACACGCTCAGATAAGCGTGATCAGTATGCACATTGTAACGTGATACGAATACTGTACTCAAAACTGTTAATTGTACAATACACCAATTATGAAAATAAAGTAACAAAACGGACACGATAAGAAGGGAAAAATCAAGTTTATAAAGAAGCATTTGGCTCACTTGCTTCTAAAACGAGTTTTCAAAATTTTTAATGTTCGATAAAAAATGCTGAGTAGTTACATCAATTCTCTCTTCACGAGGTTAACGTTGGCCTTATGTTCAATGTCATGCCAGAAAAAGGATTTTTCAGGATGGAGACAATGAACAGTCAAAGAATTTTGCCTTTAGTTGATGTAGACGATTCCGGAAAATTATGCAGAAACTTTTGTGAAGATGATGGAAGATAGCAGGATCTCAATTTTTGCGGAGTAATGGGCGATCTTCTGGACTGGACTTCGTTATTTCCTTAAAATTGACGGATTTCCACAGATTCCGCGAATTGTCCAATGAGTACAGGATTTTGATTGTCCGGACGTTATGGAATGTTGTCTCGCGTTAGAATTTATCGTAGAGTCGAGAATGAAAAGCAAAATTACATGGTAAACAGGAGAACGTGAAGTGATCATGTGAAGTATGACGGACAATGGAATCTGATTTTTTCTGACCAAACCTTTTATATAATATTTATCATTTTGTGTTAGTTAATAAAATGTATATCCCTAACAAACAGTTGTTATCAAATAACGCGAAAAAAGATCGATTCACGGCTTTATCTAGTATATGAATATAGCCGAATTCCGATGTTGATTTAGTTTATACGGGCGTTATGTGGGATGGAAAAAATGTTTAGCAACACGGGAAGATTGTCAGATGGTCTGTTAGAATATGAGACGAACATGCCAAATTATATATATATTTTTCAAAATATATTTCTTTTTCAAAATGTTATATATATATATTTCAAACAGTTTTAACGTTCACAGCTATTGCATAATAGTCGATGACTATACGCATTTGGTAATCATTAAGTATGGCGTAAGAGTATACCAGGATGGTTTGGTTACTACGAACGGGGGGTGTATGATGTTATCATAGGTTGGCTATAGTTTTGTTGTCCAGCTGCAAGTTTTGGACATAACGTTGTACAAGATCTATCCTGTTAGAGAAATAATAAGTTTCGAAGTTGAGAAATGTATCGAATAGTGAAGTCTCTTGCTTGGCTGCATAGCTCAGCCGGTAGAGCACTTGCCTCGTCTAGACATGCTGGCGTTGATGGTTCGAAGTTATCCAAGGACCGGAATTTTCGCAGTTGTCTCCTTCGTACTTATAAGGCGTACTGTGTATTTCACAAAACACCAAAAATTGTTATCAGTGGCGGCACATTGGCGCGCCGTTACATTATCAGTGAATTCAGTGGCGCATCACCACTGTTTGACCAGTTCCTTGAGTACACAAACTTGCTTACATATTCACTTTGCTACCGCCACTTTTAACGACGCATACACAAAACAATCCCGCAATATCATGTGTAACCTCCTTTGCATCCGTTATGGAAACACTTACGTTCTCATTCCTATTTTATGCAATTACAACGAACGCAGCGTAGGGATCGTTCTGTTTCTGAATTCCTGTAGCGAAGGGGTGCATATAAACACTGCAGTATGAACAACACACTGCTGACATTATGGTTCACAGACGCGCTTTATTGTACACTCTGAACTAGATGACACTATAGATGTTACTCACGGTGATAGGATGGCAATAGAAACACCAGTTAAGTTGCCAACAGTACGATAAATGAAGGCAAATTGGTGTACTCTGTTAAACATGCAATATCTGTCAGCTGTTGCTCCGACTGAAAAAATACTGTTGTTAGTGACAGGTTAGAGCTAAACACAGTCAATAATAACGCATTTCTGATACGTGAGCGAAAACGCTGGGTCATAACTTGCTTCAATCCACTTGTGCGCGGACAGATACAACTGATATACTATTCATATAGATTGAACATCACCCACAATTGACCGCAGCTGTCGCATTCCCATAGAC
>JTDE01006446.1:0-12492 GCA_014338405.1 Paragonimus skrjabini miyazakii
AGATGCCATTTGTGGAATTCCGGTGACTGCCGTCGACATCCGGCTCGCCACAGCCAAGTGGCCCACGATCCCTCCTGCTGGTGAAATCAGTCAATTCTACCGTCGACGTGACTCGATGACAGTAGTGGATTCCTACATTATGTTTGCTGATCGCGTGGTCATTCCAGCCGCTCTCCGCCTTCAGGTGCTGCGACAGTTCCACTCTGGTCATCCCGGCACCAGCAGGATGAAGGCAATCGCTCGCGGTTACGCCTTTTGGCCCGGCATGGACGGGCATATCGAGGACCTAGTAAAACAGTGCTCAAAGTGTCAACAGGCTGCCAAACTATCTATCAGGCGGGATCCCATACCTTGGCAAGCACCCAAGGATCTGTGGTCACGCCTCCACCTGGACTTCGCTGGTCCGATCGACGGAGTGTCCTACCTCGATGCGTATTCCAAGTGGCCTGAGATAGCCGTATTTTCTCCGGCGACATCCTTCAATGTGATCGCGGCCCTGCGTCGCACTTTCAGTCAGCATGGATTTCCCGGCATTCTGGTGTCGGACAATGGGACGCAATTCACTTCCTCACACTTCGAGGATTTCTGCCGCCGGTCGCTCATCCAACACTTGTTCTCTGCCTTATCACCCACAGTCCAACGGACGAGCGGAACGCTTCGTTGACACTTTCAAACGGGCGTTGCTCAAATCTCGTTGGGAGGGAACCACAGACGATGTGTTACAGGATTTTCTGTTCGTCTACCGCTCAATCCTGCAACTTCCGACGGCCGATCACCAGTCGAAGCTCTTGTGGACCGTAAGCTTCGCACAGTCCATCAGGCCCTCATTCCGACGCATGAGCCAACACAGGTGCCCGGCCCAAACGTCAACGACGGTTTCGCTATCGGAGAAGCCGTTTACGCTCGTGACTATCGACCGGGTCACAACAACTGGACAGACGCAACTGTGAGTGCTTGTCACAGAAAGGTGCTATATGATGTTTCCGTCAGTGGCACCATATGGAAACGTCACCACAACCAGTTGCGCCCTCGGCACACAAACTCAACAACAACAACAGACGACCAGCAACTGCTTCCGCTGAATGTCTTGTTGGACACGTTCGCAATTCCGGATGCAGCTACTTCCACCGTTCCGTTGTCTCATGCCGAAACCACCATCAGCCTCCCTCCCAGACGTTGGACAGACCGTAATAGACGTCCACATCGTCCTGTGCACCTGGACCCTCGAGCCAAGTGCTATGGGTGACTGTCATCTCAAACGGGAGGTGTTGGGGAAAGTCTATTTTCCCCAAAGATGATTCATTGTTCGAGATATCGTCGAAAAATAAATCGTAATTTCGAATTTCACTTTTTCGCGCCACAACGTACCAAAACTCAATTTTGGCGCACGTTTCTCCGGCGTCTGTGATTGGCCCATCCCACTTAATGCACCAATTCAGGTGGGATTCTTCAAGGCCATTCAAAGACTATGTATGCGCAGACGCTGATCTGCTATGTTACCTTTGGTTTGAGAGCAAATATCATCTCGGCTAAAGGTCACGGTCTTCTGTGTTATTCTGGGGTTTCCGGGTATTGCTAAGCTCTGTTCTACGTTCCGTGATTTGTATAGTCGTGCGCTAGACATTTCTGATTATCGTTGACCAGCGGGTCATAACAGTCAGTTACCACCCTGACTACTTTCCAAAAAGGAAATTTGCCTCAGTTCGCTAGTTTGCCGTCAAGTAAGGTGAGGCTTGGGGCTCCACGGCTTTTGTCGTTATTCCCGTTGGTCTCGATTGATTGAACGTTTGCTTAACCGGAGCTGAACATCAATGTTATCCTTACCTCCTGTCATAATGGTGTATACATTGCTCCTTCACGTATTATCTCACGAGTTCGTCTAGCTGAACTATTATCAAATTGGTATGATTTACAGGTCAGTAAGGACAAATAGTTATCCGACTAAACCTGACAGGTAAAGAAGCTTTGACGGATCAAAGCAAAGAGTGCCAGGGCTAGTCATCAGGATTGCAATGATCCAGCCTTTTATTGGTTTAGCGTGAACGTCACGATGACAAATACACGCTTACCTGAGAGCAGTTAGTCTGTAAGTCAGCCGATCTGTTGCAAAGTCGGGGCACAAGGGTGCGTGACCCAGGTGGAACATACCACTTTTGCGGCTGACCTGACGTGCCGTAGCGCTTCATAGTATGATGCGTTCGTCATGTTCGACGAAAGTTCATGTTGGTGATTGCTGTGGTCTCCCCTCTACGTTCACGGTGTACTTGTAAGTAAGACGGTGGACTGCTGCGCACCGACATCAAGTATTCATCCGCAATCTCTGTCTCTTGATCAAACGGGTGTGGCTTTCAAAAGGACGGCCAAAGCATTATCAATTTTTTGATTTTGCATTTTACGCACGCGGAGTGCATGCAAAGATCAACCTGGGTGTCTGTATTCAGTTTGATGGACCACTCTCTCCCTGCTCATTTTGCTTCTCGCCGGATGTAAATGGCATTGAAGCATGTCCGCATTTGTCTCCGAGACGTTAGATGAAAGGGTGTAGTCATTTTTGTCGTCAAGGCGGTAAAGAAAGCTTTTCACCGTTCGCTTGGATAGATTCTTGAAACACTGAGTTCCCTTTAACTACTTCATTAGAGCAGAAAGAAGACATATGTTGCGATATGTGAACATTTCATTTACTCATCAGTCGCAAATGTAAAACATGCAAGTTATATACATCATACAAATAAGGACAGACAGGGATTAGATACGCATACATGCACACCAAGTATTATTTAATCACGACCATGGCAACCCGATAGGTTGCCTCAACCACTTTAACGCGCACAACTTCAACTGGTAGGTTCGGATAAGTACCGCTTCACAGAAAGCTAGTAGCTTCAGGTTTCGATTGCGCAACAGTATCTGAAATGAGTTTAATGAGTCAACTTGGTGACCCGTTGTCATGAGGTGTTTAGCAATCGATGACTTAAGTTTCGCGTCGTCAGTGCAACAAGTTTAGGCTGGTGCGTCATCTGTTGTTTCAACCATTTCGGAATGTGTTCGGCGACTCGCTGAGATAGTCGTCGATCTGTTCCGCCTATGTAAACGTCACTGCAACTGCAAGTGAACTGGTAAACAACACGGGAGGCAGAAGAGTTTGGCAAGTTACATTTGCGATTGCAGAGAACTGGTCCTCTGGTGGTTTGAAATAAGCGCAACTGCGCAGCCGCATACGTTCGAGCCAGAACAGATTTTAATTTGTGCTTTATGTCGTTGGCTAAGTGGCCACCTTTGAATGGCAAGAATAAGAAAACAGCCTTCTTTTGAGCCGTCAGTATGGGTTCAGTGCTCTTCTTCATTGTATTATGTGCCCCGATGAATCTGTCAGGGTATCCATTTGCTAGTAAAGTTTGTCTCAGCAATTCCTGTTCCATCTGCAGCGTATCGGGGGTGCTATTACGTCTGGCTCTATGAAACAGTGTCTTAACCAAACCCCGTTTGTATGCAATCGGAACAAAGCTGGAAAACTGAAGGTATTGACCACTCCATGTCGCTTTGCGGTGAACTGAGCGCCGTAACTTGCCATCCGCACGTTTTGTTATGAGTACATCCAAACATGGTAAACTATTGTTCGGTTCTACTTCGTGAGATAAAGATAGGTTGGGGTGGATATTATTAAGGAAGTTGAAAAACAAGTCAAGATGAGTAACATCAGTAAAAATTAAAATATCATCGACGTATCGTTTGTACAATAACAATTCAGCTATATTATCCGGGACTTGTCGCTTACTCATTCCTAAGAAGATGTCTGCTAGTGTTGGGCCTAACGGACTACCCATAGCCACACCGTCTATCTGTTTGTGTGCAAGTCCCTCAAAATTGAAACGAATGTTTTCTGTACATAACAGAATAAGCTCTTTGAGGTATTCAAGTGGAACACCTTTATCACAGTTCTGACTGGAGATGAAGTCACATAAAAAATCAACTGTCTCGCGAAGGGGAACACTTGTTCGTCTATATCGTGTCATGAGGCGGGTACATATTCGCAGGCTTTAGCAGAAACCAAATCGTTCTTTTTATTACTATTTCAGAGTTAGGAACGTTGACGAACGTTATTTAGGGATGCAATCACCTCCACTTCTTCGAGGCCTTCGTCTTCATCTTTATTCCTTATAGGCCGCCGCGAAATTGCATCGGCTATGTGACTCTGTTGTCCCGCGGTATGACGACATCCAACATTGTGACAAAGTAGACCTGTATGCCACCGATTAAGCTATAAAGGGTTTTCACATTTATTTCCACGACAGAGAAGCGCAGTTAGAGATACATGATTAATGCGTAGAACTGTTGTTTGTTTCCTCTTCATGAGAAACATGTTGATTATCTCAAGCAACAGAGAATATCCACTTTGATTTTGGAGGATCATCTCATAAACAGGTTGATGGTGTAGCAATGGGTAGCCCATTGGGTCCAACGTTTGCAGACATATTTTTAGAAATGATTGAATTTAAGTTAACTGATGCTGTAGATGGTGTCAACTTCTATAACTTATATGTAGATATTTTGATTTTTACCACTAATATTCATTTTGTTTCACTTTTAAGCCTTTTTAATTCTGTTTATTCTAATCTTTCTGTTTCTGATGAAGAAGAAACGAACAACAGTTTATCTTTTCCTCAGCACAGAAAGAAGACATATGTTGCGATATGTTAACATTTCGCTTACTCTCATCAGTCGCAAACGTAAAACATACAAGTTATACATGATAGACAGTTAGAGGTAGACAAGATATGGACACGCATACACTCACACCACGTATTATGCCATCACCACGGCAACCCTATAGGTTGCTTCAATCACTTTTGTGATGACTACGTGGTATGAGTGTATGCGTATCCATGCCCTGTCTATCTCTGATTGTCTATCATATATAACTTGAATGTTTTACGTTTGCGACTGATGATAGTAAACGAAATGTTAACATATCGCAACATATGTCTTCTTTCTGCGCTGGTGAAGTTATTAAAGGGAACCTAGTGTTTCAAGTTGATCTTTTCTAGACATTTCACTCACTAGACGACAGGATGGCTCACTACAACGCTCAGTGCACCGCAAGGCCAGTTGGAGCGGTCAGTATTTGCAATTTTCTTCTTTTGCACCAATTACTTATAAACGAGGTCTGGTGCGAGCCCGGGAGATCTACACCGATGACTGCTTACACGAAGAGGAGGAGAGATTAAAGAAGGTGCTACTCGTAAACGGCTATCCCGAGAAGTTCATCGATATTCACAGCCAAAAAAAACTGATCAAGACTGCCGTGAGTACGGTCCGTAAGACGCAGGTCTTTTTGAACCTACCCTTCAAGGACGATCATATCACAACTGACGTACGTAAAAAATTACAGTCTGCTCTAATTCGTACAGACCCTGAGGCTGAATTGCGGTTGATACTCGCAACAGGCAATGGCGACAGAGCGAGTGAGACGAAATCCGACCTCATCAATTGCAAAGCACATCTTGAAAACAGGTCACGTTGTTGATCCCTTCAACTCGTTTCAAGTATTGTTGCGTAATCGAACCCCGAAGTTGCTTGCCTTCCCCGAGGCATTGTTAATCAATACTCGCCGTCCGGTCTCGGTGTGTGTGTGTGTGTGCATAAACTGTTGGCTCACGTAGTTTGTCTGCCCTGGAACTGCTAACAGTCCTTGTTTCATGTAAACCCAATCGTTGTTTGTTTCAGTTGTTGTTGCTATCCGCATGTCCTATATACTCTAATGTTTTACGTTCGTGACTAAAGAGAGTAAACGAAATGTTGACACCTCACAGCGTATGTCTTCCATGGTTATTGGTGATCTGGATCAAGAGAACTCAGTGTTTTAAACACACTGTGATTTGGCGCCAACAGTAGTTCCTTTCAGTGGTTGACAGTATCCGAGTACATACAACCACCGTTTTCTTCTGGTTTTGCCCTTGTGATAAAACGCCACCCATAGCGACACCAGATATGTTTATCGATGCGGAGTTAGGGCACTCCTTCAGAAATTGAAAATCTATAGGTAGAATAAAAGTTTTTGCAGAGATTTTCCGAATATCCATGTATACTATAGTGAAAATTCACCATATCACAGGAACACTTTTAATACCCATCGAAAGCATATTGTGCTGAAACAAATCTTTTGGTATGTGAAATTTCATGAGATTTTTTTCAGTAAAAAGCTAAGGGCTTATGAAATTAGTCACTTTTGGTATCGAATTTTGAAAATACCTTTGTCCCCGGGTAAATTTAAATGTTATTCCTGTGCAGTAGATACGGGACAATTCTCCGTAATGATGTTATCTAGTATAATGTAGTCATTATAGACAATAATATATGTTCCTGTTTTGGGATTACAGTTGGCAGTTGCACCCACTCTAAACAATAAATGAGTCCGGAACATTTCTCGGAGGTTGTTAGAGACAGCCTCTTCTTTGAATAGTGATATCGATCATGGCTGTGATACACTGAATGAAGTGATACTGATCTTCGGTCGTAGTAGATACGTTCCCCTAAGAATTTTGATATTAGCACCAAATAACCTAGGATGGCATGATTTAAGATCTGTCTGGATATTAGTTATTGGTATTCTCACGTTGAACGTGACCCACGTTTGATCGCAGTCTTCGCATTCAGACTGACATTCAAGTCAGCCTCTTTCAATAACAAGCACTAGGCTCGAGTTTCGCTCTTGTTAAGGCTTGTCGGTAGTATATATTCTTACTACAGCCGGGAGTAGAACTCCGGCCACGCTTTCATGAGGCTACCTTGGTATTATTCTGTGAAGGCAGTGTGTAATTCTCCGCGAGTCCATTGCGTTCCATCTTAATAGCAGTTTGTTATTACCGTTTGGATCGTAGAATTCTGCCGCGCATTTGGGATTATTGTTTGGGAACAACCTGGTATTTGTAAGTCCCAGGATAGGCACAGTGTTAGTAAAATAGCTTCTAAACGTATAAGCCTGAGGTGAACGGGTAGAAATGCAGAATAACCTTGATAAAAATCATATGAAGTGACCTTAATGGATAGTAGTAAGTATAGTTTCAACTGAGACAGTAATATTTAACAGCGTATTTCAAATAATACTGTGTATACATCGGAAAGAGGCAATCGAGGTTCAGTTAGAAGAATGACATTACAAAGCTGGCGCCTCGACATTGAACAAATAGTACGCCCTCGTGTTCTGATTTGGCACGGCTGGACGGGTTATAACGGCTTGCTGAAGAGATCGCAATTAGTCGACTCAAGCCAGCTGTGTGTTTAGAAACAACTGTTCGTGAACTTAACCTTTTCTGGACTCAGTGATCTATCCTAATCCATTGATTGATTATCCACTCTCTTACTCGTTTGCTGTAAAAACCGTCTCGTGTTATTGTAAATTTAGTACTTGTGAATGAATACAAAATGTTTGCATCTGCCACTTTTCATGTTCTTACCTCTGGAGTGTCAACTGTTTTAGATTTTACTTGCCTAGTACAGCTTACAACGAGTGTTTGACATTAAAGATACTCATGACACAGAAGCTACGTGATCCGGTTTTGGAAAAAGGCACGGGATTGATGTGGATGCTCTTATGAGCTGACCAGTTACTGGATTTGACGGTAGTGCAGCACACAGAAACTGCTTTTATTTGCCGTCAACAATGACATGAAACTTTCAGAGTGCGGAATTAACTCCACAATGTCCACAGGGTAGTTTGTCTGTGTTACAGATGGTCGATGTATTTTTATCCTAAGGCCTGCTTATTTGTCTTACCAGCCGTTGATCGTTTGGTTAAATTGGATCAATAGGTTTCTGCTTGCTTGCCAGACTGGTCATGCTTTTGGGTAACATGTCTCATTCGTTTTGGTCACCCACTGAGTGGCAGAAATTCATTGTACGCTCTCGTGTTCTGATTCGGCACGGCTGGACGGGTTATAGCATTTGGCGACGCACAGTGGCTGATCATTCTCATCATGTCGTTATCACTTGAGGAAGCTCAGAAGCTTCTTAAGCAACAGTACGAAGCTACTCAGTTGAAGTTGACTGAGGTCATGGCGCAGAAAATGACAGTTCAACATAGTTCAGCAGTTGCAACTACAGTGTCATGCTCAATTGGGAGTCATACGGTTTTTAAACAGGGCTGTGTTTGCTCGATCGGATGCCGGTGAACAATCACATGTACATTTTCAGATTCAAATGACAGATTCAGACATCATAAAGAATGCTTTCTTCGACACCTCATCAATCATTTCAAGCTGACTAAACATTCTAACTTCACCATACTAGCCGAGAGTTTAGATGCTTCACTTGGTCACCTTCAAATGAAAAATAGCTGTGCGGTAGTTTTGGTGTGTGGGCACAGTTCACAGATAATGCTACTAAACTGTTATAAGTGTGTGCATCTCACGATCTCCATATTTCAAGTACCGCGTTTCAACACAGCAAGAAGCGTGATATCACATGGAGACCGCATCATGCTTCTCAGCCATGAGCATAAGTAAATCATTCAGTAGTTATTTACAGGTATCGCCACTCTTATTAAAGACTGTCCTGAATTTTGGACATCCACCTGGTCTCGGATCATATTGCCACTTTTGTTTTATTATTCGCTAAGACGTCATACTCTCGTGAATGAAAGATAATGAACCGATATTTAATCACGAGAATGTAAAGAACGCGTGGCGGAAGTCACTGGTGAACAAATTGCCCAGTTCGAATCTGGTGAGAGGACCTAATGAACCGCAACAGCTGTGAAAGTTTGGTGTAAACTGGTATGTTCCGAAGGAGCTGTGCAGTTTAGAAAGAAGTGAATTTCCGCGACTTCTATAAACCTTACGAACAAGTATTGTTCGATTCCAACTAACTGTGAACATGACAACGATCCACGAGAACTCAAACAGATATGATGAAAGTTTGCGCGTAGACCGTGAAATTTTTGAAAGGGCAACAGACGTTTTTATCTGCGAATCGCAGAATGCTGGTTTTCCTGATTCGACGGTATTTCGGAAGATGAGAACGTCAATGAACTTGGTGTCGGGTTTCTTCCTAACGCTGTGTTGATCGATATAGAACATGCAACTGTTATCAACCTGCCCAGCCTTTCTGTTGAAGACACACAGACGATGCTGAACAAGCTGAATTGCCGGACTTGCTTGCATGGAATTTGCTTCTGACCTTTAAAATTCAGACTGCTACTTCAAGGTCGGATCGTTCTTCATTTTCTACAATCCGCTTAAAATGGGACAGTTTTCATTCGTTTGATGGCACCACCATTTTGGCTTATACTATTGTTGATGATGCTTCAGCAAAGACATGTTTTCCAGGCTGTATCATCTATGGCGTCAAAATAACGTCCGGTTTTCGTTGAATACAAGGGTGTCTGATGCTTGTATGCGTTCTGTTTTACTCCATGATTCGGAAACGTAACCTGTGCACGACAACGATATAGACAGATTTGCTGTGTTCAACCATCGCTATTTCCACCAGTTAGCTCATCAAATAGAGTGCAACCGTGCGCCAACGTTTATTTCGGAACGCTCGGGATACACAATTGCTTAGTCCACTGATAAGATTGTGCGATGACTGTAACTGTTGTAACGCTGGTTAATACGACTTCAAGCTATCCCAACTGATTGCAAAAGACTCAGCAGTGAGGCACGACAAAAGTTGTCTAGTGTATTGTCAATAGAGCATTATATATGAAATCAACACAGCAGCTGGCTTCAGTAGCTTGGCTTCGGCCTTGACCGACGACTGTGTTGGTCACTCCATGACATGTTCCAGGGTTGTTGTTCGGTCCATCCATATGTTCTGTCTGGTGCACTTGTTTGACCTTTCGGTGAGCGCCGTGATGCGCGTCCCAACTAAGATCATTTTGTCTCGAGCCGTTCGTGACACCTTCCCCTTCAGGTGTTTCGTAAGTAGGTCGCTTCGGGTTTATCTGGAACCGTATAACTCTTTTCCGTCGGCGCTCTGAACGGCGTCTATTTTGCGGGTTTTGACTTCAGCCCGGGGAAGTCGGTTGGAAAAGTGCTTGTGCGAACATTATAGAACAAGTGATTCAGTGATGACGTGGACACTTCAAAGTGATGTTGATTCAGTCAATGCATCGTGTGTCGTCCGGTCACTTGGAAAAGGTGAGTTGGTCTTTCACGAGCATTCGGTCGATGGTCTGAGTTATCCACACAATTGCTTGCAAAACTGTTCCGTCTCAATCGTCAGACAGTTCAAGGTGGTAATACCTCGGTTTAGGGAAACAACTTTGTAAGGGTTTCGGTGCAGTAATCTTCACCAGACCAAGACCAGCTTGGCTTTACAGCATATGAGACCAAAAATCACCGACCTTTCGAAAAGAAACGAATGGTAACTGCATTGTTCATTTCCGATCCAACCGTGTACGATGCACCAGATAAGGTGTTCAGTCAGGCGAAATCGTGAAAGGCGTGTAGGCTTATGCGAAAAGCGATTAGTCAATAAATCGCCGATAGTTTACGAACGTCACTTAGACGAATGAAAGACAGTGGTAGTGCGCTATTCATAACTGACCCATGGCGTCTGAACAGAGCTAACTGTCTTTTATTTTGTAGGATTTATGTCTGATCGGGGCGCGCTGACTGACGCAAACCATCCCGTCCGTTAATGTGACGAAACAGTACCTAACTTAACTTTGATGGTTGAGTATATTTGGTCACCTCGAGCCGACGGTACGCAATCGTTAACGGGTTTTGAGTGCAACGGTTTAACTGGAACCAATCATGGTATCAGTATGATCCTCTCGAGGTGATCGGGCAACCTGATCATTACTCACAAGCGAAAGTGGTTGAACGTTCACAGATGAAAATTCGGTCGTGCCTAATGTGAGGTCAATGGCGCAGTGGTAAACACGATTGCCTCATGAACAGCGTGTCCGTGGTTCAAGTCCGGGCAGTAGCGATGATATGCACTACTGACGAGCTCTAATGAGAGCGAAACTCAAGTCTAATGCTTCTTTTCGAAAGGGACCGACTGTAAAGTCTGTGGGAATGCGACAGCTGTGATCATTCATGGGTGATGTTCAATCTATATGAAACATCAATTAGTTAGAACAGTGATCATCTGTTATATCAGGCCTGCCTGTAAGAGGTTATAAGCGAAACAATTCAGCCGAGTACTTGACGGTTTTAAACAACCTAATTACTTGAGTGAAGATCATGGAAAGTAATAGGTGATAGGCCAATCTAAACGCACTATTATGGTCACCTAATATCGGCGGTTAATGTGAACAGTTGTTTTTCTGTAAAATGGTCAATGTTCTTCCAATAAATTGATTTCGTTTAGTGCCGCTCAGCCATTTAGGCTTTAATCCTTTCGACGCACCAGCCAGGTACGTGACATGGGCCACGTTACAAGAACGTTTTCCAGTGGCCAATCAGGAACGCTGATGCAAAAGATCAACTTGGGTGTCGAGCACTCTACTTCTGTCACGCATTCTTATTGTACAGTATTCCACGGTGATGGCTACCGTTGCGGTAGTATGTAATGCAGTTTGTATGCCGTATTTGATTAACATAATGACCGATATGGCAATCCATTGCAATTACTTTCAGTGGTTCGACTTCTTTCAATCTCAAGTGTCACATCCCAGTACAGCTCGCTATCTGGCATTTCACTTATATTGCGGAATACAATTAGTTTCTAGGGGTGAGGCAAATAATTGAGAAGCAGATCCCTCAGCTATGTTCAGTCCAGTAAGAGCTTGGAGTTACCGAGTTGAGACGAACGTAGTTTGTAATTTAGGCTAGACCACGCAAGCAACATGCACGAAACTTGACAGACAACCTTTTATCGACAAATAGGGAACACCACTCTGTATGATAGAAACCATGCCATTATGACCGCGGTACGCTGAATTCGTAATATAGCACACAACGTGAACCACAACAAAAAACGTTGAGAAAGGTAATAGTTGTGTTCGTTTAACGGATGTTTATGATTTAGATCTAGGGTATGTCTACACAAATAGCATTTTTGTAGGTTGTTGGTCTCTGTGGTAGGTTTCGATATGGGAGAAACATTGAACACTTGGTCAGTTGTAAAAGTTCAACTTCCAGCCTGGTTTTAAGTACATTGGAACCGTACTGGGTATTTATCAGGAAATTTAAAAATTGTCATATTAACAAGACTAAACACTACTAAATAACCAGCACCAAATAATCAACCAGATTAAATATGTGAAAGTGCTAAGTTTGTCTGCTAGGATGATTTGTTATTGAGGATGGCTATCGGCACAACATTTTGGTTGACATACCCTAAAAAGGGTGTGTGAACCCAGGTTATCAGGTGCGTTAAAGTGGGGGCACCGATTCTAAGCAAAACGCGATCGATAGCCGATAGTGCAAGCCTGCATGTGTGGCATTCATTAACAGTGTTGGCACTGTTTCACCGGCAGATTTGAGGAAAAGGAGATTGACGATTATGGTAACTTCTGTCATTAACCAACATCACAACACAGAC
>JTDE01006446.1:23475-35126 GCA_014338405.1 Paragonimus skrjabini miyazakii
ATATATATATATATATATATATATATATATATATATATATCGCTTAAAAATTCCCAGCGTAGACATGAAAAATAGTGTGTAGCGAACAGGCTCGTTTTCAGTGCTTCATCATCAGGCTAAATACATCACATTTATATCACGAATTTTACACGGGAATCATTAAAGGGGGTAAACGGGGAACGGATGGTTAATGAGGTCAGACAACTGATTACCCAGTTAAGTTGGTATCTTTAATTGCATTCACAAGATCAAAGGAATCACGTAAGCTGTGCGTCGCAATCAACGTTTCCCCTTGACGTCGCATCCTTGTTTATCAATGTGTCACTAAAGGAGACCGTCGATTACCTGTGTGATTATGTCGGTAATAGTGACACAGATATTCAGAAACCATTGGTAGAACTAAAGCAATCACTTTATCCGTATGTTAGGAGGCGCATCTCCTAACGCGACAGCCAGGACGCATCACGCCACATCGATCGGCCGGCCCAGCTCGCATGACATGGTCGTGGGTGGTGGTGTGGTCCCACTCAGCCAATCAGATTGCAGGTGTGCGGTCGAACGCTTGTGCGCTATCTGGACAGTGTTTTTTTTCTCGCGTTGCCTTCTGACATCCCCTGTAATGTGATTTGTTCTGACGCCCTGACTGCATATATGACTGTCTCATTTGATTCGCTTTGTGTCTGTCAACCATCTATGGTAATCGTTTCGTCTTATAAATCTAGAGCTTCTGTGGCCTAAGTCTCGTCTCGCTCGTTCAATGAACAGTGCCGCCGTGTCTCTTCTCATTTCCCGGTTTCGGGTCAAGCGACTGAGCGCGTAACCAAGGTGACGATCCGATACTGTGCACCCACAACATACAGTAGAAGATCAATCAAGGAATGTATCGACAAAAGGTCGGTATCCCAATGGGATCGCCGTTGGGACCACTGTTTGCAGATAGTTCCATGGCGAAATTGGAAAACGAACGACTGTGCTCAGTGGTAGGCCAATGCAATTTCCATAAGGGGTACGTTGATAACATCCTTTGCGTACTCGATAATAGCGTAAATCCGACTGACATCTTAGTCACATTCAGTTGCGCACCATAAAATATGCCATTTTCGTGCGAGACCGAAATTAATAGCCAACTAGGCTTTTTGGATGTACGTTTACCTCGTAGCACTGATAGGTCAATTCAGTGCGCGATACACAAAAGGATACTGGAACTGGTTAGTACATTCACTTCAACGGTTTCGTACCACTCGCTTTAAAAATAAACCTAATTAACTGTTTGACGGACAGAGCCGTAAGAATTTGCACAGATGACATCATTACCGAAGAATTGGCGTTTATGCGTAAGATATTCATACAAAATGGTTACCCGGAAAGGTCCATAGACAAAGCCATGCAATAGCGAGGTGAACGAGACCAGATCTACCTAGTAGAAAGGAAAACCGTACACATCGGATTACTTTTCAAAGGCGATACGCTAGCTGAAACTACTACAAGTAGACTCACAAGAGTGGTTAATATAACCTTTTACGCCGCTAAGCTACGTGTCCATTTAGGTCCAATCCGGTTTTATGCCCACGTCTAAAAAATAAAGTGCCTGTTTCCGCAGCCTCGTTATGCGTATACTCACTCACTTGTTCCTGTGGAACCAGTTATGTTGGCCGCACAACCAGACGCCTATCTGAACGGGTCCGTTAACACCATCCAGCATGGATCAACAGTAGAATAACGAAATCTGTCAACAGAACCATACTACCGCACCTGGTGAAGTCGAATCATTCTATTAATGTGACGGATGCATTTCGCCCAGTCTACTGAGTTTAGACTACCCATTCGAGGACAGTGAGGTGTTGGATTCTTTCCACAGCAGAGACTAATAGAATTAGCCTGTATAATCCACCCTTGTACGTCCAGAAATGTTTGTTCCCGTTTCGGATCTGTCTTGGCCATCTCCCAATCTGTTAACTTGTCAAGATTTATTGTTCAAGTGGGTATTTGCTTACAGTGTGATATACCGCTTGAACAGAATGATAGGCGGGAATAATCAAATGAATCATTGCAATGGCAACAAAGAGCCGGTACGGTTCAGTCAGTCTAGCGTAAAGCAGTGCGCTCGATGGGAACAAGTAACTGTAAGATATCCGCATCAAATTTAGTAGGAATGAGGTCCAACAGTTTGGACGTCGTGTCTAACACGTTCTTGGTAAATCGATTGAGAGTAACTCAATATTATAAGCAAATTGTAATATTCTACGTTTCAACCACCTCGGGTGGCTTTCCTGAGGCCTGTTGTAATCGAAACTGCGCTAGCAAAGAAACAGAGGTCACGTTGGATTTGCCGTGGTTTGGCCAATCTGCGTTGCATCTGAAGTGGTTGGTCGAATCTTTTGTCCACTAAGTGGAGGTGAGACTGATGTAGATAAGATGAGTTTGTGTCTGGTATTGTTTACCCATCCACGCCACTCTACAGACAGGAGTTTGCTATCATCTGCAACTAACGCAAATTTGTGTATAAATGGTGGGAATTTCAGCACAGAATCGCACCGCATGAGAGGGCACATCCTTGTGAATCACCCCCAGCTTGATAAAAAAAATACGTTGTGAATGACTGACAGTACATGTAGTGCAATGGTCGAATCCTTCTCTAGCTTCTGAAGTTGATATGCTTCTCTAGGAGGAAACCGAATGTGCCTCTTGTGTTCAACAACACGTACAATTGTGTGTTTCTCTCCTATGTATCTGGCATTGCAGATACCGCATTTGATTTTGTAAACGCAATCCGTCTGGTCGTCCATTGAAACTTGTTAAACCGCCCCGCTCGGGTAAGGAGAACACGAGTCGGTAAGACACAAGTACAAAGTGTATCGATTGGTTCCGTGGTACAGGCATATAAAGGATGAATAACCAAAGACAAGCGATCAATAACTAATTGGCGATTCGGCAAACACTTGTACACGTGATTGGTTCATTTGTTGCATGACTTATCTGGCATAGGTTAGAACGCGTGATTGCGTGGGCGTGTGAGCGCGAGACTGACTGTCCGATTCCGATCCAACAAAACTGAATCCTTGGGATGGATCACCAGTCGTTCTAAGGGATTATATAACCGACATACAGTCCGGACAGCGTACTCAGAAAGAATGGAGGGAATTTTTTCAGGTGTTTGTTCACGATGTTATTTGCACAGTATAATTGAAAGTTTTGATCGTTTTGGTCCCCTCCTTAGTTGACATGCGCTCATTTGTGTTCAAAATAAATGCGTTTGGATACTGATTAGCGGCTGGTATTTGTTTAGTGTGAGAAATTTCTGTTGTATTTGGAGAGTTCATTGGTGCATCTTATTTGCCCTATTGACGAGTGATGGGAAGGTTGTTCTCTTCATACTGATTGCATGCGACGAGTTGAAGTTGAGATACTGGCCAGAATGGGTTGATTTGTGGTATACTGGAACTTGAAATCTCTGCTGCTCATCAACTTTGACTAAACAATCTTGAAAATTAAGTGAGCGTTCATTGGTTTCAGTCTCCAATGTGACTACAATGCCGTTGCCTTTTGAGCTAAGAATTTTGTTGGAATTCGTCTCGAGTAGTCTGTTTCATGATTACGAATGTGTCATCTACATATCGCTGCCAAATTCATGGGGAGCAGATAGACTGACTCATCGGCTATGTTTCCAGGTATCCGAGGAGAAGATTGGCTACTGGAGGTGCAACAGAGGAACTCATAGCTACACCATCAGTTTGCTTGCATAATTTTTTCTGAATTGGAAAGTGGTTGAGTACAAACAAAGTTCAAGACCAGGTATCACTTTGGAAGGTGATAGATTCATCAATTTCTATTAACCATTTAATAACAGCTTTGTTATGTTTTACCCACACACTGGTGTAAAGAGAGGTTACCTCAAAACTACAAAAGTTCCACCATTGCCTAATGTCACGTGTTCAATTTTGTTGACAAAAACAAAGGAATCTTTAACGTTGCCTATCAACTTGTTTTGCAACGGTTTGATTATACGGCTGATGAAGTTGGCCAGCTTGTAAGTTGGAATGGTAGTGTAGTCAACAGTAGGTCATATTGGTATTCCTGTTTTATGTACTGTTGGGAGACCGTAAAAACGCAAAGGACGGTTACTCTTGAGACTGAGAGTGAACCCGGCAGACTGTCCAAGTCTTTCCATTGGGAATGGACTTTCACAGTCAGTAAAACCACTTGACCTTCAAACAAACCAAAGTAGATTCGTTGTCATGGTGTCTCCGACCCATTTCAACCGCACAGTGGTACCTTTAGGCTTTCTTGGAAAAGTGCACGTGACTTAACTAATGACACATATTCACACTCCAACGTTGGCTAGCACATGTAAAAACGGTATTGCGATTTCAGTTTCACGATAGTTGCATGGGCATTGTGAAGTTTACTAGGGGTAGACGGTCGCTTCGGAACCACCATACGTTCTCCCCAAAGCATGCTTCCATTTTGGGGACTTTATTTAGTCATCCCGATTGGAAAGCTATAAGTTTGTCGGGTATCCATTCTGGTCACCCTATCTGTAAGCACCGTTAGACTAAGGTTACCGCAGTGTCTTTGTCTGTGTCTCGGCGTATATCAGTCGATGCTACATGGGAATGGTTGAATCGCCCAAAAATATTCACATGTTCCTTTTGGATGATCTCTGTAGAAGGCTATTGGATAGTGAAAATCTGCTTGAGGCAAAGGAAGTATCACTGAATCGTCCAAGAGTGTACTGAATATTATAGTTGTAAGCAGATCAGATAAGCGACCAACGAATCCTCCAAATTGGGAGCATTTTTGAATTTGTTTTTCCCCCACAGTAACAAAATAAGGGATTACGGTCCGTAAAAATTGTGAACCATCTCTCGAGAAACTATTGGTGAAGCCGTTTTGCATTAACTGTGATAACCACAGCTTTCAGGTCAGGCTGTGAGTAATTTATATCTGCTGCGCCCAGTGTTCCTGGGCAGTAAGAGTTGGATGATTCCGAGCCATCTGGTGGCTTGTGTAACAGCGAGGTTCCAAGATCACATGCAGAAGCACTGCAAGAAAGAACGATCGGTTTTTCTGCATACTTGCTGAAGTTACTGTGTTGAAGACAGTTTCATACATCAGGTGTCACTGTCCCTTCTTGCCCGTATTCAAAAACTGAAAAGGGCGTGAAGATGTTTCACTTCAGAGGGTATGAATTGTAAAAACTCGACTACCACTTCTGAAATAACCGAAGCCTATTCAAAATTTTAAGTGACGCTGCATCAAGCATTTCCCTTTCTAATGAATTGATTTATTTAATTGACAGCCTAAATCCAAATTGTTGCAAGCTCGATAAAGAGAACTCACATTTCTTTATTCAACACAAGTGTAATACTCGGAATTAGTTACTTTGAATACGTTTGGAAATGATGATTGAATTCAAACCTCTTGCACAAATAATTAGGAATAAACCTCGAATTGATTACATAAGCATCTGTTGTTCTTGGGACAAGGACACGGATCTCCAACTGGGCACCGGTATTACAGAAATCAAAGTATTTAACTGACTGACCTCAATGACACACGTAAAGTTACAAGCCGTAAGGTGATTGGTTCAATAGAGGTCAAGGAACTCGGCGAATAACGAAAGGTGTAACATTGAAATTGTTTGTCCGATCCTGATGTTTTAATCTAAAACAACTTTGGAATGGTGCGGTGTTAGATAATCTGTTTTGTTGGGGTTTAAGTATGGGGTGAATCGAATAGGTTTTCACCACAACGAGACTTGCATCTGATAGTCTTTTCAAGACTAAGTGGACAGCATGCAAAAATTGGTCACCATTTCGTTAATTGATCACACTGTCGTCATGGTATGCTCACGTATTAGGTTTGATGTTAACGGCTGAGTTAACTATACGTTGAATGTTAGTTAGTTCCGAATGAGAAGCGGTTGGAACGGAACAATCCCACACAAATGCTAACTGTATAGTAGTGATGCGAATCTTATTCTAGTTATGTCTGTTGTTATTTGTGTCACAAACCCATTTTTATAAAAGTCCTCCTCCGGATAATTATGTGTATATATCCTCAGTCTTCCGTAAACAAAAATGAACTCACTGTAACACTCGGTTCATCACTATTTTATGAGTGAAAAATGCTCAATGTTCACTCGCATGTTGATACAGGTACTATGGGTGCTATAACATACGGATATTGGACGGGTTCAAATGTACATTATTTCGGCAGTCAGCGAATTTCAATTTCGACCGTCTTAAGAAGAATGTAAGGTAGAACCCGGGCAGCCAACAACTGCAGTATCTTTTTCAACGACAGTAGTAGTGTAGTGAGGAGGAGCGATCGTGCTATACTATTCATATGAATGCTATTCAGCAGTGATGCCACATCATGCATTTTGACTTCGAAATAACCGTGGGAAAAACACAAGAAGAAATATCAGAATGCAGCCTCACATAAAATGATTTTTGGCACGTAAAGGAACGTGAAGGAACTGAGCATTGGCGTCTGTGGCATTCGTGACGGTCTGGGCCAAGTACCGTACGCAGATGAGTGTTTCTGTTAGTTGCCTTGTTGAAACACAACCCACATGTTGCTTTCCTGAATAAATAACCCTTGTGTCATCCACGTTCCTGGCTCACAACATTTGGTGCTATGACCAGGATTGGAGGATGAATATCCCGTGGCCGCAGCCGTTTGAGGATTGGGACGTTCGGAGTTTCCTGAAGGAATTCGAGGACGTGACGGAGATAGTCAAAGTCAAGACCGACCGGACGAAGCTGGCGGCCCTGCAGATGCTGCTGAAGGGCGGGGACTGCTGAATAGCAGTCGTATGAATAGTGTAGCACGATCGTTCCTTCTCACTACACTTGGTACGCAATACTGATTCGCAGTTTTCCGATCTTCTTTTAGCCGAAGAACTTTGTATACACATTCGAAGCTGTAGAAAATCGTAACTGAACTTCGTGTGTATCAAAATCCAACAGCACACTTGGAAGTTGCTTAATCCAGTCTCGACCAAGGAACATTTCAACCACTATATGGTTATTTATTCGACCAAGCAATACAGGGGTTAAGCATTGAAACAAAACCTGAAACAAAACCTGAAACAAAACCTGAAACAAAACCACTCATTTGCACACGGTATTCAGCCTCAGACCGTCTCGGCTGCCGCAGACGTCAATGCTCAGTTTCATTAAGTATCAGGGACTCCCATAGGTGATACTGCACTCTGATTTTCCTTTCTGCACTTTTCCTGCGGCTTGTCAAAATATATGCTCCGATCCTACTACTGAATAGCAGTTGTATGAGTAGTATGTTACAATCGCTCAACTGCACTACAACAAGACCACAGTAATCTACACTTGAATACCTCCGGTAACTTGATCAAAACTTACCGATCGCCACCCACCTGAGGAAGGCTGGCGCAGTGGTCAGTAGTCATGTGGTTTTTCTAAGGATCCCGGTTGCAAGTGTGTACTTAGGCTTGTTTGTTTTGTGCGCATGTTTCTATGTATGCTTGTTAAATAAGGTCTGATATAAATTCGGTGCTATTTTGTTCATTTGTACGATTGGTTGCACGCAGCGGATGTTTGTCCTTTAACGACTTATCTGTTACTCCAATCTTTGGGGCCGTTCGGTTTTAGTGTGATCGAAGGTTGCAGGTACTCTTCGCTTACCGCATGCTTCTGGATGTCGCCGAGTGGATGTGAGCTCGCCTCATGTCTTTTCCTTCTTTTTTCTGGTTGTTGCCGTTGATCCCAGACTAGATGAGAGCTTATCGTGTTTCCAAACATCGCTGGAGATATACGGTTTGGTTTCAAGCCCTACAGTTTTCTTTTAGTTCGTGGCTTATTGGAACCACAGTTCACTTGTTTTTCAAAATAGGCGCTCTACATTGTTGGCGGATGACGGCTAAGCGCATCTCATTTGTCCATTACGGGTCTTTTAGTCACATGTCCACGTAGGTAGTTTATACAATTATTATAGGACACATGAGCAAAAAAAGTAGCGATAGCACAAACTGTTTGATCACTATAAGATTACAAAAGAGTTATGGGTTGGTCCACCTGTGGAAGCTGCGGCAATGCATCCGACTGCATCAGTGTACTGTCCGATTTACTATCGAGCCCGAATGCAATTCGTTGTCCATTCACCATCACGGAGATAGGAGATGGTGTGTGACTTGAACTCCATTTGTGATTGTTGATTTGTTAATCCATTGAATATTCAAGTCCTCATCGATTAGATAGGTTGATCTAAAATTCAATGGCTTGCCCCCAACCTAGCAGGGTTGGTGAATCGGACACAACCCACAGTCAACCACAATCAAATTAGCTGGCTGTAGGTAGGGTAGGGTGTACGCGCATTTCTAGTGAAGTCGCTCGGCCACACCGACACAGTGATTTGGCCACGACAGTTCAAGATCAATAACACCGGTCTGATCACACGTGTCCTTGTAACCGTTTTAGCGTGTGAGTGCACCGGTGAGTGCAAATGGACAAAATAAAAATACGATAATTCCCTAACCGACTGTGCGACCACGACAGTTTTTTTCGCCAAACGATAGATAGTACAAAGCTGCATTCTTGAACGAAACAGATTTACAAATCACTAGAAGACAAATCATTATCTAACGATTTTTCCGCAGAATCCGAGGCACGTCAAGCTGTCTTTAGGTTTATCGCGCCATTTTTGGACTCTGACGTGACACATTTTTAGCCTGGAGTCTTGAAGCTTGGAGTCTTTCACTTTTGTGACCTCGTTACTGAACCTTGTCACCCCATTTCCTGTCAACATGTTTTAGTTGACCATTTCATTCATGATGAAAACAACTTGTTCCGTGATCGTGATCGGCGTGGACAGCTCATTCAAAATTGTGGCGCAGATTGAGGTGCTTTGTCCTCTGTGATCCTGCTTCATCCTGAAAAACGATATGTCCAGGATGCGAAGACCGCTTGGTTTGGGTCGACACAAACAATCGCATCCTAGGGGTTTTGGTTAGGTGATTACGAACTAGGATAACATGTTGACATGCGAGTTCTGATCGAACTGGGAGAGGCGGATTAAGAGGCGTAACGTACTCCTTGCAATTACCGTGTCTGTTCGTGTTAGGGCGCTCACACTGTTATCCTCTCAAGCTGCCTCCGTCGTGAAAAAGAGGAAAAACGATTGACTCAGTCCTACTTAGCGGAACTGTTCAAAGCGGTCGAGACTTTTTATACCGCTAGGCTCATCTGCGACCCTAACTCTTTTTGCCCCGGCAACTAGTCTCTTTGATGTCTTGGGAATGTGTGGTCATTATGCGCCCTATAAGTACTTTGTACTTGTCGCCTTAGTTGCGTACATTTTGGGACGGAACAAAGCTCTTTTTTGTACGCGTCTTTTGGCTTGTCTTCGGAGCGAATACGGGGGCAGTCGCAGTGCTTTTCGGGACCGAGATTTTCGTGTGAATTATTAACGGGAGGAAAATCCGAATTCTGCCAAGCGCATTGTGATAGCAAGGACGAACCAGCGTATTGTTTAGGAGGGTTCACAACAGTTCGGAAATTGACTTCTCTAGGAATTTACAGACTGTATATGCAGATGCTTCTGACGGCAGTTTACAATCCTTAGTTTCATTTCACCGAAGGCATGTTATACTTATGATCATTAGGCTGACTAATTCGATCTGTGTGTATCTGTCTGTCTGACTCTGGCCATGTTGAGTTATATTGGATCACACTCTTCTCAGTTAAGTTTGTCAGACAGCAACTGCTCCTAACATGGTCTGGACGAATTAATCTTGCTAGAATCAGATCTCACGGCTGGAATACAAGTAACTGCATGACTGTGTATAATTATCGACGTGTGATTAACACACATTTGCTTTTGTGTGGCGTTAAACGTTTGTCCACGGTTATCAATAGCAAAGCAACTTCACGAATACTAACTATTAAAATTAGATTAAGTAGACTTAACCCTGTTTTACCTATATTTCTCACCTGGTTGGCAACATCCGTTTCGGATTAATCCGTCACAGTGACCGAAGTCAAAGGACGCATGCGCTCAACCGACACAATAAACTGTTTGCGCAGCACCACCTGTGATTCCACTTACATACCACGTGTCTAGTTTAAACCCAGAGGAATAAGACCATACGACATGTGAGTGAGGCTATTGTGTCCAGCCGCCTATTGCTAGTTACTCAACTGAGTGGATAACACGAAAGTGAAAATAACCAGACTCCAAAGATGAGGTCCAAACCGGAAAGAAAATACTGTAAATTTCTGGCAAGCAGTTTACAATATATGATTATGTGTCATTCAAGGTATGAAAAGAAAATAACAAAACTCAAGGTTAGGCAAGAAAACAAAATAAAGAATAAATCATTCAATGCAACAACAAAGCTAAATGGAAAGAAAGGTAGAAGGTCACAAATACCAAGTTTTCTCAAAAGAGGACACGGGGTAGTTAGCAAAGCGACGGCAGTCGTTGGTTGATACTAACGAAAAATGATATATAATTGATATAACCTACTTGAACATAACGTACTCGCCAGCACTTCGCCGACGGTGTGCAATGAGAAACTTGTTAACCTACTAATCCGAAGTAATCAGCGCATTTGCGGCCACACACAACGCAATGCCATATAGTCATGTCACCACGACCTACGACACCGAGGGTTCCCTTGCATATCGCGCGCTTCCGTTCTCGGCCACGCAATAACTGCGCAGTGAACTTTTGGATGTCCGTCTGAATCATATTTCTCCTGACCGTCCGGTTCAACGTTAAGTCTCCCAAATATCGAAACTAAATGTTACAACGTGAAATACTTATCTGCACAGCATCCTGGTATCTCAGCTGTTGACCACCGGGATTCTGCCTACCTGAATTCACCTGATCGTAGAGCAGCTGCTACAGAATATGGTCATCGCCCATACGACAAACATGACCCAACCAACGAAGCTGATTCAACATCAGCAAGGTTTCCACCCCGTTTATACTCGCTCGTCGCAGTACCTCAGTGTTCGGAATCATGTCCGACCACCGAATACACAAGATGCGTCTTAGACAGTGTAAATGAAAACGGCTCAGATAGCACGCGTTCCACTGCAACAATGTCCACATTTCACTGCCATGCGGCAGCGAAAGATACACCATATAGTGACAGACACAGAGCATAGTGATCATCTTCAGGCTGTGGTTCTTCCAGACACGTATTTCAAGTAGTCCGAAAATAACACTAGCCTTTGCCACACGAGCTCTCAACTCGGGTCCACTGACAGTTCGGTGGACAAATTGCTACACAAGTGGCAAACATTCACGCAGCTGTCGACAACGTCTCCACCAATGCGAGTTTCCGGTGCAGGTGCAGTAAAAGTACTTCCGTCCGAGGGAGGCTGAAAGAAAAAGATGTTTTACCTATCGTTTCAAATATGCCCATTACGATAGTGAGAATAAAGACATATAGGCGAACATATGTTTTCGATAATTCATCTTCAGGCCGGTACAATTATATAAGGAGTTAATAGAGTTAGATCGAGATATCGATCAGACTTATTACAAAGAAACTAGGTCACTGGTCAGTCAATTGGCGATGGCTTGATTGGTCGGTTGCGTCACGCTTGTCCATTGGTCTGACCGAGCAGGTTGACCATCGATCCGATGTACTTGTGGTCAGG
>JTDE01006447.1:12119-27069 GCA_014338405.1 Paragonimus skrjabini miyazakii
TACTCCATACTTTATGATTGCCAGTTGTGTATAGTTATCGACTACTATGCAATAGCTGTGAACGTTAAAACTGTTTGAAGTATATATATATAACATTGTGAAAAAGAAAAAATATATATATAACTTAGCCTGTTGGCCTCATATGATTACATACAAATACGTTAACCTTTCTATCCTAACAGACCGTCTGACAATCTTCCCGTGTTGCTAAACATCTTTTCCATTCCACATAACGCCCGTATATACTAAATCGACATCAGAATTCGGCTGTATTCATATACTAGATAAAGCCGTTAATCGATCTTCCTTCGCGTAATTTGATAACAACTGTTTGTTAGAGATATACATTTTATTAGCTAATACAAAATTATAAATTTTATATAGAAGGTTTGGTCAGAAATAATCAGATTCCATTGTTCGTCATATTTCACATGATCATTTCACGTTCTCCTGTTTATCGCATAATTTTGCTTTTCATTCTCGATTCCACGATGAATTCTAACGCGAGACAACATTTCATCACGTCTGGACAATCAAAATTCCGTACTGGTTGGACAATTCGCAAGGTCTGTGAGAATCCGTCAATTCTGAGGAAATAACGAAGTCCGGTCCAGAAGATCGTCCATTTCTCCGCAAAAACTGGGACCCTTCTCTCTTCCTTCATCTTCACAAAAGTTTCTACCTAATTTCCCGGAACCGTCTACATCAAATAATGGCGAAATCCTTCGACTGTTCATTTTCTCCATCCTGAAAAATCTTTTTTCTGGCGTGACCTTGAACATAATGCCAACGTTAATTTTGTGAAGCGAGAATTGATGTAACCACTCAGCATTTTTTTTATTGAACATCAAAATTTTGAGAACTATCGTTTTAGAAGCAAGTGAGCTAAATGCTTCTTCATAAACTACAATTTTCCTCTACTATTATGTCCGTTTTGTAACTTTATTTTCATAATTGGTGTATTGTACAATGAACAATTTTAAGTACGGTATGCGTTTCATGCTACTATGTGTATACTGATCCCGCTTTTCTGAGCGTGTTTCTCACAGATGCGTTGAGAAATATACCATTATTATTATTTTTTTTTTTCTGCGTTGCTCGGAAAGTCACTTCTGTCCCGTCAGCACCAAACTTGTCGTTGTTGAAATTTGGATTTCGGTGTTGAATGTTATCCCTATCCGCTATAAATGCTGGTAAGCGCAAAGGACCCCAAGATTATACCAGGAGATAAAACGAGTTTCACGGCATCTTTCTTCTCCCTAGTTTCGATAGGCTGGAGTTTTGAAAGATGATGGTAAGGTAAAATTTAACGCTAATGCTCAACCAATCTTCGTTATGACCACGCTGATGGAAGGATATTTGGCCAGGGGATTGGAAATAAAGAAGAATTAGATAAAAGCTACAGAACAAATAATGGCCGCCGAACTTCATCTGGAAACGTCCGAAAGGCTGTTATTGGATTAGGTTTTGGAAAAACACCATAGATTGTTATCGACTTGCGATGGACCTTCTGAAACACGTGTTAAGCGGTAGGTTGCGGCGTGCGATAACTAATTTTGTACCTTCTTCCGTCAGCTTAATATTTTTCGAGAGGATTCTCTAACGACATTAGCCTTTACCTCTTTGGTAAATTTCAATGATTTGTCGGGAATCGAGCGGAGTAATTTCAAAGGCAGCCTGATGGAGTGCGGAGAGTCCACGAAACAATTTGACTATTATATCGAAGACATGCTGATAAATTACGACCATTCGGTCTACCGGATGCGAGGCTGACTGTTTACTTGTGTATTGCACTTCCGTTTACTGTCATCTACGCAAATCCGAAAGGCTTGTTTTAAAAAGTCTCCAACGATCATTCACCAAAAGCTTATTAGGATAGTCATCTTCACTCACCTGTAGTGAACGCTGTCAAATACTTGGTATTGATCCATTTTGGTTACGAAGAGTAAACCTGAATCTTTCACTTCTGTACAAACTGATACACTCGGACGCCATCACTACAGTATTCGCCGTTCATTTACAACACAGTTCCCCATATGGTCTTAGAAATATGGGTTCCAGTTTGCCAACCCTGTTAGCTCGGAAAAAGATACCCGCCAACTTCTTTATTGTAAAATATTCCCATATTTGAAATAGACTTCGTAAGAAAATCAGAGCCAGTAACAGCATTCAGCGTTTTCGAAAGGGACTGGACAGATTCCTTATATCATCAAACTTAACGTCTATCTTCAGACTTTGTGTATCTTCTGATGATCTTATTGAATGTGGTCCGACGAACATTTGGCCGTCAGCAGCATGTAACGTATGAACCCGTCCCTGCAATCAGGCTCCCGTTTAAAACAGCTTCCCTGAAAATGTATCGCGTGTCCACCACTTACTCACAACCCATCTGGCATTTGATTCATTGCGTACTCACGAAACCGCATCATTTTATTCATATGCGTCACTTATATAGAGTTGTATTTAGAACAAAACGAAAAGGAAAATACAGGATTATATCTCACATATACGCTTTTGCACACATTATATATATGTCCATTCTTATTAACTTGTTCACCCTAGTAGGTCATCAGGTTATAATTAATGACAGCCGATACTGACGGTTTACTTGGCCGGCATACAAAAACTTTCCACAGAAAATTGTGGAAAATAATACTCCCTCGTTCACCTTATATTAACTTATTATAACCCCAATGGACATCGTGCGTTTTTCCACTGCCTGCAACCCCCGCATTAACCCTTAGTAACTGTTATGTGCTACGAAGTATACAATCTAGCTTGACCATTCACCCTACAAAACAAACTGACGTCAAAACATCGTAATAAACTCATTGAAACCTAAATCCATATCGTGTGTTGTCCACCTGCCTCAAAACCCTCCACGTCAATTAATAGTAACTGTTGTGAGCTATGAAATATAGATTTTAGCTTGAACACACCCTACAAAACAAAATGACGTCAAAACTTTGAACGGAGTTTTGGTTATTACGTGATAATCATTCTGAAATTAGCTGCTGGTGTAGTGGTCAGGACTAGTTACTGAATAGACTAGATAGATGCGAGTGTAACTCACCAGGCTGTTGGTGATAACAAAATGAACGAATGAGACAAAATAGTTACAAGGTTCCAGCAACTCATGGTAGTCAAAAGGGTTTGACTCACAGGAAAGTGGTCACAAGTGTTCCAGATGACCACCACAACATTCCAAATTACCGGTATCTGAAAGTGAGCGATATCACAAAGTTGCCGCGGACTGCTGAAACGCGATCAAGGATGCGATGATGTTCGTAGTACAACGGAGCTAATAAATTGGATGATAGATCCGTGTAGTATCGTCAAACGACTGCGCAACGGAGAGAAGAGCAGACTGACGTGCACAAAATTTGTATTGAATTGCAAGGTCACTTTTATCAATTTCAACAAAATGCGAAGGTGATATAAATAGTTGTTGTACAGAAATGAAGCAACGTTTGCAAACAAAAATAAGGAAATCTTTACACTGGTCACCCAATTATCGGGGAATACTATAACAGTTACTTGCCAGTATTATATACTTTATTAAAAAACTCAAAAATACTGATATCGCGTGAAGTTTTTGTCAAACAATATAGCATTTGCGTTAATCTTCAAACTACATGTGAATACTTCATATTTTCCCATTTAACGCATGACATTGCGCTCTTCTTCCTAGTCCCAAGAGCACCCGTTATGCAAGGAAAATTTTCGCGATGAACGTACTCTCAAAACCCCATATTGGCCGAGCGATTAACGATATTTTCAACTTTTTGACATCTTCGAGCAATCAACGAGGTCCAGTGCTGGAGTCGGTTTAATTCTTTGCCAGATTTTGGAACGTCCCGTCCTCCCTTGCCCAAACTAAATTATGTCAACATTTTCCCGAGGGAAGTTACCTCATATAACGGCAAAATTCTTTCGAAGGTGTATTTGCACCTACTTCCCAGCGTGACCTGGAAATATTCGAAACGTCGTCTTTAACTAACCTTGTAAAAGGTAAATTAATGTAACATCTCATCTTGTGAACTGAATCTATCGAACAGTTGACCTATCTTCTTTCCTCATGTGTAAGCCGAACGTTGTAAACTGTGACTATTTTTCCTCTGATTACGTCTTCTTTTGTTGACAGATTTCATGTTTGTCTTATTATATATCCATTTGTTGCTTTGTACTGCATGTAATTATTTGTCATGGTCGCGCACATCCAAGAGTGTTTCACAGAAATGCGTTGAGAAATATATATTATTATTAAACGCTTTACCGTTGACAATGTTGTGAAGGAACTTGCAAGGGAGCCAAGGGTTATGTAGTGTTACCACTACCACTGGCGTGCACGGAGACAAGATAATTCTGAGGTGACCTCTTCATACAACCGTGTCTTTTGGGCAAGTGTCCGATCACTAGGCTAGTGAGGATAGCTCGAATCGTTGCAAACACTGCCAGCGGTCTGTTACAGTCGTTCGTTCGTATAATTGCAGTATTGCTCACAGACAGATGAAATAGAAGCTTGAGTCAACTTCTTTTGGCACGTTGAAACAGACTGTCAAAAGTATGTACGGTGATAGAGCGTTTGAATGGGATTAGAAAGCAAACCAGTTCACCCCTTGAGGACGCAAACCAACGTTTCCAGAAATCGCAGGCCGTGTTTTGCAACTCGCGTAGATAGCAGATTTGGACAGATTCCGAGGAGTAATCGTGACACTCTTAGCTTTGTTTGCGCCAGTTTAGCCACACAGAGAGCGTCAACGAATGAACACTCAGTCTCTGAATCTCGCTACCACAGTATCTTCTTGTGGAAACTGCGGTTTGTATGAGCTTCACGCACACCTGAAGGATTCATCAAATCTGAGAATTCTAGTAAGCCTCCCAGTTTACGACGACCATACGCTCATTTCTTGTGACTTAATGCATCAGACTGAACGTCAGATTGTCGAACAAAGTCCACGTGCGGTCAGTACGACTTCCGACGTCGGCATTGTCGTTTTTAATGCGGTTATAGAATTAATACAAATTAATAGCCCCAATCCAGCAGTGGTCGAGCCTCCAAAACAACCAGCCTTATTGCCAAATGTGCACGTGTTGTAGCGACCACAGTGCATGTGTAAACGCTAACAGGTTTTGATCGATTTGTTGTCGTTCCTTGACAACTATTCAGAGACTACTCTCCTAGAAACATTTCTGTTTAAAGACATCATATTTTTACAAGCCATGCGTCCTTGGTCATCACGACACCTAATGGCCTACTGTGCTCTAAGTGCACCGAAGCGAACCACAAGTTATTTTATTGGATATGGAGGAAACCGTCGAAATTGACGAGGCGTTCTTAATGGAGGATTTTACTTTTTAGTCCATAGCTCCTTTGTAGGATGTGGGTGAATGGTGACAACACATAAAAGAAAACGAATTGGACGACGCAACCCAAAGAAAAGTGAGTACATTTGCCGAAAATGATGCCCCAGGTGCCTGCTTCCTACTTGGCTGGACAGTCAACGAACGCAAACAACCCTGTGCGATTAATACCATATGTAGATTCTGGCCAGAATCAATGGAAGTTGTGTTCGGATCACTCCAACTGAAACTGATAGTTGGATGGCAAAAGGTCGGCTGAAGGATCGAACCACAGAACCGTCACGCCCCGAGCAGCGACGCTACCGCTCGGCCGACCGTCTTCTGCCAGCCGTGTACACAATGCCAATCTCAACTGATCCCCATACCTATACCCCATTGGTCAAACTATCGTACTGTAGGTCCTATACATATATCCCCCTGTATTGATTACATTAATTACTGGCCGAACGTTTCTTGCATTATTACACGTAATCAACCGTGCATCAACATTACGAACTCCCTCATGAACTCGCTCTTTGTTTGTTTTGTACCGCCGCATTGAACTGTTTACGCTACCGTGTTATTGGTTGATATTTGCTGACGGTTAAATTCCGTGCACAGAGTTCACTTGGTTGTAAGTTGTATTATTTGCTAACCGTTGCTTATTTATGTACAGAACCAGTTTTATCTGAGTAAACCTTCAACACTCCGTCTTGTTCTGCCCTGAATCAAGAGGTTTACAACCGCCTCGATAGACTGCGTATAGCCGTGAATCCTGACAGATTCTGCACCATATTTGGCTGTATGTCTTATGGCTGACCACATGAAGGTGTCAGGTCACGGGCTTCTATGGACGGCTTTTCAAGAAGATATCTCAGTTGTTGAACATTTTTAATTATTGTACAACTAACAACAGGCGCTGGAGAAGGCAGTTCACATCACTGCCAGCTAGCGCTGTGCTTGTTTGAAGAACATGCTCGTTCAGTAATAGTGAACAGCCCTGGAGGCCTTTTGGAACTTGGTCGAATTATGACTCCAGAACGTCTGGATGTTCAACTGATCAGCTTGTTACCTGCTGGAGAGCCACCTTTTAGAAATGTCGTTCCGGTACAAACGCGTATTAGCAAGGGGACATTAATCAGACACCTGTAAGTGTTGGACCCAGTCAGCTTGTCAAGAGACGGTATATGCTGCACCACATTGTGTTCAACCCCAAAAAATCGGGTAAGCTTCCAGCGGTATCTGGCTCGGCTGCGAGGTATCGTGCCACATCTTCAACCTATCACTTACTACAAGAACCAAACATTGCCTATCGACCTGTGGAGATGCCGCCATGGATTTCAATTACTCCGGCTGCGATTACAGCAGACGTAGGGATTTTCCTGCGAGGCAGATCGTAACGTCCTGCGTGTACATTGGTTATGTCAAGGCGATCTTACAAAGGAACCCATCAGATATCGAATGGTGGTATATCCATAGGAGGCCACATCTTTCACCTGTCATGAAAATTTGGCTCACAAGAAAACAGCACAAACATATGCACGTACGTATGAGAGAGACATGCGTCAAGCAGTTCGACAGCATTTAACGCCGACTAATGTTTACCCGCATCGCCAGATACATTTTGGGCAATCTGCTTCGTTCTCGGATTGGCGTGATTTTGGCCTGGATGAAGCGTTTGCTTAACTGAATTGCCACCAAACAGACGCAGGGTTCTTCATGATATCACTTGTTGTAAACACTGCGAATGTGAGAGAGATGAGTGAGGACAAGTTACCAACTGGAAGTGTGTTGGGCTGCAACCAGGACGGCAAGGCGAACCAACCTATTGCAGGTCTCAGGGGGCTAGTGAAACCAGCCACGAAAAGATGCATCTTGTTTGCTATCGCCGTCTTGAACGATCATCTTGGGTTTGTTAACCGATGGTTACCACCCAGGAAAAGATTAATCCTATAGCTATGTCTCGAAAGGCTGTGGAGATGTGGCAAACTCAATACAGGCTATCACTTACAGTGGCGCGAGTGGCTGAAAATTCAGGGGAATTCGGTTTCACACGGACCACAAAATGACTCAATGCGTCTGCAAAAAGTGACCTCCAGTTCCATGTGACTTTGGTGCGTCTGTAGCAAGATACAATGCCGTTGCTCATATTTGCTTCTACGATTGATGTTGGAAACGTTTATGTGCACTGGTGTCTTTAAAAGCCCGGGTGGTATTTCGCCAGTCCATTTCAGTTTCCCAACTCGAGATAACGCAGCTGTACTTGTCATTCATATGTTTCAGACGGTAAGTTCGAATCTAAAGGTTTGTTTCAGGGACGTGGTTTATCGGGCAAACTGAAGGATCTTTTTGTAATATATTAAGAGTGTCGCCACAAATTTCAGCACGCTCACTGCAAATAAATTCTTATATTTTTGATTCCTCTGACTCACTACAGTGCAGTTATGTTTGATTAGGTGATACTCCAGCGAGTAGGGCACCAGGAGAAGTGAGTAATGTAGGGTATGTACGTAATTGGCCGTTTAGTGCAGAGTCCCCCAGACAACCACCGAATTTATGAACACACATATTTGTATCCACTGAACTTGTTGAGGGTGTTAGATGTGAAGAATGTGTAAAACAGGTGAGTATTAAAACAGTTGCGACGGTTTGCTGCCAACCTGTCGCAGTTATTCTGATTAACAGCTATTGCTTTGGCGGAGCGATTCGGATGGGATTTTGATGAATACCGTGCATCAGACTGTCGGGATGAAGATAGCACGCTCGACACCACTTGAGGTTCAGTGAGCTAAGGCGGATATCCTGTGGCCGGTACATATGAATGTTTTCCCTCTCGAAATACAAATTTAGTGTGTAATTATGGAAAATAAGAGCTGCCTTCGTAAACTGAAACCCACCATAAATTTCGATTTTCCTGGAGCAGGCATAGAACTGTCAATTTTGATTGTGGGATTCCGCACAATTTTCTATAGTTTAACAGGTTGTTTTCCGGCATTCAAGTTTGAAGAAGCATCACGCTGGTAAAGTTCTGTTCTGTTCTGTTCAGTCCAGTTTCCAGGACGAAGCGGCTTGAGCCAGAAATTATCTAGTTTCTTGCACCAGTGGACCTCTGAGGGCGCCCGGTGCTGAGACGAGTAGAGAAGAGATTCTTCACTCCCGTGAGCAATCTTGAGGGCTGCTTGATAGATGCTGAGTAGTTCCCGCTATCAGTGTTATCAGAACACGAGTCCCCAGCTACCACCGATACACACAAGTTTATCCTCCCATTGAATTGACGTGGAACGAGAGATAGGTGTAGGAGCAGTATGGGTATGGTTCCTAAAACCCATACTTCCAGGTACTAAGGCCACCGTGTAACTTGATAAATTAATAAACACAGTGAATTAAATTGAAAGTGAGATAGTATTTTTGAATAAGCATGAAAAGCTGACCGACTTGACTTCAGGGAAAGGAAGGTAGGAGGGAAACTCGCCCGGAAGTAACTCTCGCAACGGGTCCGGGAACAAAGGTGGCCAGAACTCATCAAGCACTTTTTGTGCTTTGGCACACAATCAGAGGATAATACACTGTGCGGAAGCATGTTGCAACAGCCGGTGACTCAGCATGCATAGAAGTTAGCCCTTATCAATGTAGCCTCTCTCTCTTTTGCCAACTTAAGACGGTGGCCTCGGAGATATGAGCTTGTATGCAGACGGAACATAGTTTCCACTTCAACTCCGGTTATTCTCTTGAGAATTTTGAAGGTTTTCATTGAGTCTGCTCTAACCTCCTTCGCGCAGGAGAAAACAGATCAAGTTTTCTTAGTCTGTCTTCGTGCGAGTTATTTTGCATTCCCTCCAGCAGTCTAGCAAACCTCCTCTGAACTTTACCAAGTACCTTCGTATCCTTCACCATAAGCGGCCTACAAGCCTGCACGCAGTGTTCCAGATGTGGCCTAAAAACGTTTCGTGAAGGGTCCGACCTCCTTGACACGAACGTCTTTCCCCACATATACAGCGCTTTGTTTCGGTTTCGAGCTACCACCAGACATCGCGGTATCTTTGAAGTTCCCCTCTTTGAGCACTTCCAAGTCCTCGGTTGTCTTTATCTTCTTTAGCTCCTCTTCTCATCCTCCCTGCCAAAATATCTGACCGACTCTGGCCCTTCCACGGCAAACAGCTGACTACACTTGTATACTTTTAAGAGTAGCTGCCATTCACTGGACCGCCCCTAAACAGTATTACGGTCCTCATGCATGCGCACTCTTCCAGGATTTCTTACATTCTTCACATCATCAGTAAAGATGTGGCGGTGACACTTCAGGGTTTTAAAGGGATAACTGATGAACATTAAAAGCAGTAGTGTTCCAAGCACCGACCCCTGAGGTACCGCACTAATCACCGCACCTTCTGTTGAGTATTTCCTGCTTTCTCTATAAAGAAGGTGCGACTGCGCAAGAAGACCTGTATCCTGCAGCTTATGTACTCGCGTCATTTCCGTTATGGCCCCGTGGTCAACGAAAACGAGAAACGGCCAGCGCATGACCACACGAATCACGGACACGTAACACAGAGCGCAACGATACCCGAAAACCCCAGAAGAACACTGAGGACCTTGACTTTCAATCAAGAATGTATTTGCTCTGAAACCCAAGGTGACGTAGCAGACCAGTGTCTGCGTATATGAAGTCTTTAAACAGCCTTGAATTGACGCATTAAAAGTGAGATGGGTCTGTAAGAAACGGAGGAAAAACGTGCACCAAAATCACGTTTTAGCACGTTTTGGTGCGGAAAGATAACATTCAAAATCTCAAATTATTTTTCGAGGATATATCGAAAGGTAAACCAATTATGGGGAAAGTGGTTTTTCTACAACAATTTCGTAAAGAATTTTAATCTCACACGAAACATAAGTCGGTGATTCATCATTTCATACCCGTCAGTTTGCATCATTTTCATCTAGACAAAGTAAAGAGAGGCGATACAATTAAAAAGAGATACGGTTGAATGTTCACTTGCGTAAAACCCAGGACACCCCCTCTGAAATCAACGCAGTTCATGAGTTAAAAATTACTTTTTTAATGCGACTTTGGTTAATCTAAAGAAGAGAAAGAAGACACGATATTTATGTATAGAGAACGGCACCCGCTCTGTACTTGTCAAAAGAATCCCCTATGTTGCGTTGGGAAGCTAAGTCCGAACGATCGGAATTATAGGTGTTATGTAGTACCGTAATTTACCTGATGGTAATCGCAGTGGCGAAGTCAGAGTCCGGCGGTTAAGACCTTTCTGCGAGCTTGGAATGCAGTTTACTTAGGGTAGACACTAAACGATGAGTCTGGTGACATTATTTGCTGGATTTTGGGGACTGCTTAGTCATTGTCCAACCGCACTGCAGATGTCTGATGATATCAGTTCTATTCTTTTGCTACCGAAACACCGTTAGTTAGAGGGAGCATCGTCGGACTAAAGTTAAGGGAAGCTGTCATTAAAATGTACACTGCATAATAGAAGCGGCCATTTGCCTAACAGCCGCATTTTGGAAAAGGTGGATAGAAAGTAACTTCCGACTTTTCAAGCCCAGCAAAAGCGGCCGAACCAAAAACTCAAATTTCATATGGGCGATGTTTTGCTAGTAACCGTCGATACAACTTCGATAAACCGTTGGATCACCGGTCGGACGCTGCAGTACTTTCGCGGTTCGAAAGTATTTATCCGTGGCGTCTTTGCAAAATGTAGACGGGGGATTTTGAAGTTAACTGTGCATCGCGTGCGCCCCGTCGGTAATATTCTGAACAATAACTCCTTAGACGGCTTGCGCTTGAAGTGGTTCGTCTACCACTGCAGAGGGGAGAGTCTTCGAAAGCGGATCAGGTTGGAAAAACGACGGACTTAGCGACTGGAATGGCGAAACTATACAGTAATTTTGAACAGCTTACCAAAATACCGCACCAGCTGAATCCGATAGCTAGCATTCTAACTGTCTCAAATAACACTCATCCTGAGACTGATTCTGGTCTCAATTATCTCGTAGCTGCTGGAACTTTTATTGACACAATAACTACGGAACTGCGCAAACAGTTACGCTGTGCAAGCAAAGTGGTTGTGTCTAACGTACCTCACAGAATACCTATGCTGACCGTGAAAAGAGTTTTCCTCAAGGCTAGTAGGATGGAAAATGAAGAGTTTCGTTGCTTACGACTTCGCAAGAAAGTTCGGCAAAACTGTTGTCCATTGTTGCTGCAGTTCACAAACGAACGTTTAGCAAACGAATTCGTCAAAAGACAAGAACAAGCTATGTATGCTACAAACTTCGGTAACAAGACACAACCCCAAAAGGAAATTGCGAACCAATTTTTTCCAAATAACTCAAGTAACAAAATCAGTAACCTCATAGGTTGACCGCCAATCTCTACTGTTCCACAAATTTTTTGGATCAGTAAGTTGCAGTTGGCAACGTCGTTATGTTGTCCGTCCCGAAGGATACTGAAATCAAACAATTTCCAGCTCTGTTGACGCCAGGCGCGGTCTGGTTTCTCCAGTAAAACCGCCGGTTATTGCTAAAAACACCGCCCTCATTCATCGACGACTCTCTCCGTCAAACAAAGCACTGACTGGTATGAGTCCTTGATCTAAGGCGCCAAAACTTACCCCGAAGTGTTGGGGGCAGTGACCCAAATTTCCAGGACAAAGACGAGGCTGGACAAACAAGTCCAACTCCTTCTTACTGTGGGTATTTATCTCCATTATCTGGAGTGACCGTAAATACCGAACACATATCCAAAACGGCTGAATGAGGCTCCAAACCAGCAGTAAGATCTGTACAGCGCTTACTAGAGAATAATGTTCTACGTTTACAGCATAAGGGTAAGTCGACGGTATTTCATAGAGCCACTTATCGCTTTCAAAGAGGCAACGCTCCGCAGATAAAATCGAACAGTTGGTCCTCTGCCGCTTTTAGGTCATTCCGCAACTATACTAGGTTTCACAATTTCCATGAATTACTCAATGGCTCCGCAATATCCTTTCCTTCTGTCCAAAACGGGAATGTTACTGGAAACCAAATTCCTAACTTATGTACCCTGTCAGGTACATCACCACCTGATTATATTACTAACACGAATGTCCTCCAATCCAGTTCTTTTTAAGGGCACCCTTATACATTCCATTCACCACTACCTGCCTCTCCATGTCCCACTCCGTCATCCTACCATAATGACACTCTTCCAGCACTTTCTGTCGTGGAGTCAAATATTTGCGACATCCAGTTGAACATGCGTGGAAAATTGATACACCCCAGAGACCGGACCTCTCCAAGTGACAGTTCGCAACCCACGAACCCATCAGTCACGCAGTTCTTTCAGCAGCTTAAATGTTGTGCCTGGAAGAAAAATTCCATTAATTCATTACACATAAACGTAAGATCACTGATAAGTAAGGCGAACATTTTCATACCTTTTGTCTTTTTGTCTAATCCCCCTATCATTCTAGTCACTGAGACCTGGTGCTCCCCTGGAAATCCAGACACGCAAATAAGCCTCATAGGATATCATATATTTCGTAGGGATCGTCTTACAAGACGAGGCGGTGGGTACGCCATTTGCCCAAAAGAACAATTTTCCGCAGTTACGCTTGAGGAGTCTAGTCTTAATATAAAAGAGGACTCGTTGTGGTCAATGGCCTCTCTAGGTTCTCGCGACCTACTTATTGGATGTATTTTCCGACCACCTAATTGTATCGAATTTCGAAGTCCAGTCGTGTGAAAATCCGACCCAACCCAATTCCCCCAAAAACGTTTACCCCTGTATATTCTACCGCCTCCGTTTCTGACTCTTATTTGGACTTGACCTAGATGTTTTTGTTTTATCGCGTCAAGTGACAGTTGTGCGAATAGCCACTTGTCGCCTTTTGTACTTTGCTTGAGCGGTGCGTGCATCACGTTTTGGAGCTCGGCTCGTCCCTGTTGTTTTTGAACTTGTTGACTGCTCGAAAGAACTCTGTTGGCCTATTTGACATCAAATTGTAATTATCTCCTGGAAACGATCCGTCGATCGAAACTGTTGAGGTTTTCTAATTATTAACTTTGATCATTTGTTCAATAGTACCGTGGCATTGTGAACCAAGCTTGTTTTGACCATTTGGGATCATTGGTTTATTGCTACGCGTTGCTCAACGTCTTCCCGGAAAATCGTACACTAATGATACTAGAAGTGACTTGACTGACTTTTTACAGGTGATAAATCATGTATCAAACATGCCTTGCGGACAAAAACTAATAAGTGGCGACTTTACCATGCTTATCATCTCCTGCACCTCATTCACAGCTCCTGCAAAGCAGGCTGAATTTCTTTAATGCATTCAACTTAGTGGGTGGAACCAACATGTCATTTCGCCCAACAGAAAGAAGCATATTTGGGATCTTATTCGCCATAGGCATCTCGTCTGTAGGGATGTCCTTTCTGGAACAATTTCCAGGAAGCGAACATAACATCAAGTGCTAGATTAACTTCGATACGGCTACCAGACCAGCAGTTGCAGTTTATCGTCCGAACAAATACATTGATTATAATGGCTCTCACTAAACTAAGACCTTTAAACTGGAATACGTCCTCTCTTGCCTCAGACCCTGAAGTGGCAACGGAGAAATTTATCGAACGCTTCACTTTTTGTATCGACCTTCTGGCTCCAGTGAAGTCAACACGCGTCGATTCGCATGTACAAGGTGGAAGCCTTTTTATGAAATGAACCGGCAGACTTAAAATACCTAAGTCGATGTACCGAAGAGTATTAGATTTCTCCCTAGTAATGCAGATTAGCAGCATGTTTGAACATATAGAACATAGAACGTAAGTGCGTTATATAAACGGAGAAAAGCTCGGTAGCGAGCAGAGATGCATGAGACTAACGTAACCGATGAGACGGGGAACTTCCATGAGATATCTTTCTATAAAGTTATAACTCCCAAAGATAAAACGGATACCGATTACACTGCTGAAATATGTGAAATCTCCAAATTACATTTTGCAACTGCGTTCAGCGTGGAAAATATAGTATTACCCTCTGTTGAAAACGACCAAATTTCTGTGTAACGTTTCGGCTGTCGATAAAAGTATCCGCACACAATTAGCTACTATTAAACCAACAATCCGTTCTGGACCTGATGGTGTCCCACCAGTCGTTATCATGCAAGGAAGGGAGGATATATCCATACTTTTACTAAATTTGATCACGCTGTCACTTTTATCCAGCACCTTCTCTCCCCAGTGAAAAAAGTCAGTCATTATTCCTCGCTACAAAATTGGTCCAAGGCGTGAATTTAGCGACCATCGTTCCATCAACCACACATCACCATGTCTGGGAATGATTAAAAGGACAATAAAAGTGCCACTTATCGAGTCCTTAAGATTACAAAACCTTATGAATCTTTGTGTAATACTCGGAATTAGGGACTTCCAATAGCCCTCGAAATCGTACTAGGATTGAAACCTCCACGCAAGTAATAAGCAGAAGACCTCGCACTGGTTGCAGCAAGCAGTTCCTATTCATGAGACAAGCAGCCGAATTTATGGATGTACAACAGTATTAAACAAATCATAGTCACTCATTGGATGATCATATGGACACATACA
>JTDE01006449.1:6717-32481 GCA_014338405.1 Paragonimus skrjabini miyazakii
GCACAGGTAATGCGGATAGTAAACTTAATGACCTAGGTAGCAGTGGGGAAATTTTCAACTAGATGGGTGGCTAAAGTGGGGACCAGGGTGAAAAAGGGAGGAGGCGGCCACAATTCGTAGCTACCTGCCAGTTTTGGTCACTGAGTTGGAAGATAAAACCAGCCTCAAGGTTCAAGCTAAACTAGTTGTTCCCCGTACTAGCAGGATGAGTTGTCGAAAAGTGACCTTCGTGTGCGGGGATAAACCAATAAGTGGGGGTTGAAATGGGAGGAAAATAGTGAATAACCGGAATTTGGTTAACGAGAACCCCGAACTGAAAAAGAATAAAGTTTGGAAGCTAAGTGGACCGGTTAAGGATATTTGTCTAACAGTGGAGGCCCAAGAGCAAAGGGTAGCCGAGGTTCATAACCGGGGAAAGCTTCTGGTCATGGCCGCTTTAGTTCTTGAAAATAAGGGGAATCAAGCCGTTTATAGAAAAAAGACGTCATTATAAGAGGTCTTCCTGACCCCGGTGACTCACCCGATGATTCTTCTACAGCAAGTGAACGTTCCGGAATATGTGGCTAATAAGCCAGCAGTGAGGTTGGGCAAGTGGCAGGCGAATGTATACAGTTCTAGGCCCATGTTTGCTGAATTCTTTAATTCTAAGCACTTAGACAAGTGCTTAACAGTGGCACGGCATGTATGCACGGGTACTCAGAACCAAAATGCAGTAGCACCGGGTGACACGGCAGGATGAAAGAATGCTAGCCGTCCCAATGGTACTGGAATATCGATTGGCAATGCAATAAAGATTTGGCGCCACGGGTTCTGCTAACACGATTACAAGCGGAACAAAACAATGGTGACAGATGTGCGCTTCTTGATACCCTTGTAAAACCTTCCCAACGTAAGTAGTATGGATCGTTCAGCAGGAAACTAGGAAGGATTACAGGACCTCTTGCTCAGGTATGACGCCTGAGCCATGGGCTGCTCCTCGATTCAAGGAAGTCGAAACAATGGGTGGTTGTAAGAAATCCCTCGGTGTCTTATGCCAATGCTAGTAGCCTGGAATATAAATGGAGTGAGCTGTCAAGGAATTAGTAGGGGAATATGTCGTTGCGATTATTCAGACCTGGTGACATGGGGGCGTGCCCGTAGGTAATAACCGCCTTCCCGGGTACTCGATCCAACTGGTAGATAGACAAGGTTGTAGAATGGGTAGGGTTGTTTTGTTATTGTTAGCGCAACGGCATGACTGTCACCAGGAAGCGGGATTGAATGTGGGAAATATTCAAATATTAGGCTGTTTCACAGCAGACGACAGAACAAAGTTGCTGCTGCTGTGCAATTACAGAAGTCGCTTTTCTACTAGACAGGAGGATGAGCAAATCCAAGGTGTTATTAGAAGGCAGGCAAGCATGTCGCAACGGCTCTTTATGGTAGAAGGTTTCGGCACTTCCGAGGGAGGTTGGAGATTGATGCGCATTGCCAGTGATGCTGCGGATGGTACATGGGCTGTTTATTCATGAAAGCATCACGTGGGTTATGCGGTTCAACAATAACACAAACAAGCAAACTCACCTGCGTACGGTACTGGGCCAAGACCATCACGGTTGCCGCAGTCGTTAATGTCCAGTTCCTTCACATTCCCTCACGTACCAAGAACCGTTTCATGCAATGCTGCGCTCCGATGTTTATTGTATTTTTCCTGCTAATAATTCAACGTCAAAATATATTATAAGGCCACACTACTGAATAGCAATGGTGTGGGTAGTATCGCACAATCGTTCCACCTCACTACAGTACGTTTGGTGAAGTATTGTTAGAACTTTTTAATGTGAAGACATTACTTCACCATGGCAGTGGGGTCACCAGAATGAGGGATGGTCAGGCCGCTACAGTTCTAAATGTTCATACAACAAGAAACCTTAATGACATTTCGGACCCAAAGGTCAGAGCACCCTTGGGCAAGAGTGATCATAGATCATACGTCTGCAGTATAGTTGTGCTTACCCCATCCAACCCTTATCAAATTTCGTAGATCCTTTAGAAGCATGAATGTCCAGCAACTGGGGCTGGACGCAAAATAGTTAAGTTGGGTAGATTTTTATGGTACCAACTGTGCCAACAAAGCCTGGGTCACAGTTGAAGGTAATAATATGCAACCACTTGATAGGCATACCCCTTCAAGGCACAGTCGGCATGGGAAAGTTTCTGTGGTAGAAAGTATGATAAAACTGGCGCGGAGGCTTGGACTATGTACACATTATGTGGGGGGCACATAGGGTTTCGTCAACACAAGCCGGCTATAGAAAGTTATCCTAAGGTACGAAATGACTGTAGGACAAAATTTGAAGTGGGTCTGCAGGAAACCATCTTGAGAAACACACGACCTTCTTTAGGTATAATATTTACTGACACAAAATTATAAAGTTTATGTAAAAGGATTGACCAGAAAATCCCATATTCCATTGTTCGTCATACTTCACGTGATCATTTTACGTTCTTTCGCTTATCACGTAATTCTGTTTTTTTCCCCTGATTTCACAATTCGCAAGTCGTGTTTGGTACATGACTCATCCCTTCTACAAGGTCAGTCAACTCACTACAGTAGCCTTAGACTGTCGGTAAACACACCCTATAAGTAGGTCGCGAGAATCTATAGAGACCATTAACCACAACGAGTCCTCGATTTTATTAAGACTACGCTCGTCAAGTGTAACTGCGAAAACTTATCTTTCAAGCAAACAATTCATCCACCGCCTCGTCCTCTGAGACGATCCTTAGGAAATATATGATATCCTATGATGCTCGTATGCGTGTTTGGAGTATCAGGAGAGCATCACGCCTCAGTGACGAGAATGATATGGAGATTAGATAAGAAGGCAAAGAATCTAAAGATGTACATCTTACTTATCAATGATATCACCTATGTGAGTGATAAAATGATGGGATTTTCTCTATCAGGAACAACATTTAAGCAGCTAAACATTTGCATGCATGTGGGGCAGTGGTTTGCAAAATATCATATGGAGAAGCCCGGCCTAGGGGATGTAACAATTTTCTACTCATGTTCGAATGGATGTCACAAAGATTTGACTCCACGACATAAAGTGCTGTAAGAATATCGTTATGGTGGGACATTGGGAGGGGGTCCAGGTAGTGGTGGATGAAGTACCGAAGGGTGCACTAAAATTGGACCGGTTTGGCGGATATTTTTGTGAATTATATAACCAGGTGGTGATGTTCCTGACAAGGTACATACGTCAGAAATTTTGTTGATGGAAGCATTAATGTTTTTGATAGAAGGATAGGGTGTTGTGGAGCTATTGGGCTATGCATGTAAAGTGTGAAAAAATATCATAACTATGCATTAGTTTGAAAGCAGTAGAGGACCGATTGTTCATTTTTATCTACGAAGCGTTGGCTATTAGAATGCTTCTTAAAACCAGATTCGTAGCGTTTATGAAATATCGTCGATTTACCCTCAGGTTACAACTCTAGAACAGTATTTTCTAGTAAGCGCCGTACAGATCTAACGGTTGGTTTGGAGCCTTGTTCCGGCGTTTTGGATCTGCGGTTGGTATTTACAATCACTCTGAATAGTAGAGGAATATGTCCATAGTAAAAACGAGATGGATTCGCTTATCCAGCTTCATCTTTGATCTGGGAGCTTGAGATACTTTCCCCAACACTCTGGAGAACTTTCGGCGCCTTAGGTCCGGGACCCATTCCTATCAACACTTTGGTTGACGGAGGGAGTCATCGATGTCTGGGGAAGATTTTTAGCACTAACCGTGGGTTCTACCGGAGAAACTTGACCGCGCCTGGCCTCAAGAGAGCTGGTCGTGATGTGCTTTTCAGTGTCCTACTGGACGGATAACGTAACAATGTTGTCAGTTGCAATTGGCTGATCTAGGGAAGTTGTGGAGCAGTTAGTATTTACGGTCAAGTCAGTCAGGTTGCTGATTTTTGGACCTGAGTTCTTCTTTACTTGGGAACATGGGTTCGCAATATTTCCCTTTGGATTGGTGTTTTGTCACCAAACACTTTTGTGGAGTTAAAATCTATGGCACGCATAATTTGTCTTGTCTTTTGACGAATTCATTTGTTACAATTTCGTTTGTGAACTGCAGTAACAGTGAACGGCATTTTTCCTGTACTTTGTTGCGAAGCCTTAAACAACAGCATTGCTGTTTTTCCATCCCACTAGCTTTGAGTAAGACTGTTTTCCCGGTAAGCAGAGACATTCTGTCAGGCCCATTTTACTCGCACAGCATAACCGTTTGTGCAGTTTCGCGGCTATCGTTTTACTAAACGTTCCGGCAGCTAAGATATCCTTATGATTAGAAGTATTTTAATGGTGGGATTGCGAGGCAACCTACTTAGAATATGCTTCTATCCACTGACCAACGTAGTTTCATGAGACATAGATCTTGTCTTCTCAAGTTGGTTTGCTTTCTTCATGAGATCACAGAAAGGTTGGATAGGAGAGTGAAAGTAGGAGTCTACGACTTGGACTTCGGAAAGGCATTCGATTCGGTGAAGCACCGGTTTGTAATTCTCAGACTAGAGACCTCTGGTCTTCCTTTAGCGCTGGTACGACGGACAGAGAACTCGGAAAAACACGCCTTCTAAGTAGATAAAGCAAGGAAGAGGTCCGCAGAAGGTGCGGTGGTTACTGGGGTACGTCAGGGGTCAGCGCTTGGACTATTATTGTTTTAGTGTTCATCAGTAATTTCCTTAAAGACCTGAAATTTCCCTGCTACCTCTTTGCTGATGATGCAAAGCTGGTTGGACATCCTAAAAGCACGCGCATGCGGAAATATCTGAACACTGTTCAAAAGCGGTCAGGCGTACGGGAGCTACCCTTGAATGCAAGTAGCTGTGGTCAGCTGCTTGCTAGGCGACAGCCAGGGTCGACCAAGCTTTTCGTAAGGATGGTAAGGCGGATCAGCTGAAGGGAGCAGAGACAGCCAAGGACTTGGAGTTGCACACAGCGGGGAAGTCCAAAGTCTCCAAGCAGTGTCTAGAAACTGCCTGAAGGGTATTTAGAACGCTAAATAGGCTGAAGAAAGCCCTCGCTTCAAGGAGACGGAAGGTGTTGTCGCTTTATGTAAAATATGTGTAGCCACGTCTGTAATATTGTGCGAGGGCATCGAGCCCGCAACTTATGTGAGACTCGAAGACACTTAAGAAGTTCGGAGGAACTGTACAGTGCCGCTACAATGATTGCAAAGTAACCCATGTGATTACACACCAAGTTTACTTTTTTCTTTTTTCTTTTGCGTGAAGGAAGATTGGAGTGAGCCTGTTAGAAACCCTCAAGATTCTTGAGAGTATGATCGGAGATAAGGCGAAATCTCCGATCAATCTGAATGCAGTGACAGCGCGATGGAGTTCAGAGGAAAGCATGATGAATGTCGGCCATCCTGTTATGAGAAGCTACTCGATTCACTGCTTATCCAAACTCCGACACAATAATAGTTCTAACAAGAGACTAATCTATAATTCACATTGAAAATACAAAATCAGGATTGGACTAACAGTCTCAATGTTACGCCTTCTGTTATTTGCTTGTCTTTGTTCCGTATTGCACCAATTAACGTTCACTTTGTGACTTTGTATGTGTCCATATGCTCAGCTAATGATTGGCTATGATTTCTTTGATACTGTTGTACATCCATAAATCCGGCTTCTTGTCTCACGAATATGAGCTGCTTATTGTAACCACCACAAGGTCTTCTTAAAACTTGCGTGCGAGGTTTCAATCCGAGTACGACTTCTAGGGCTATTCGACGTCCCTAATTCCGGGTATTACACAGCCCTATTCCCAGACCTGTTGTAACAGGTACGTTTGAATGAGTTTCTTTAGTATTAACCTTTTCATAGACTTAAATCATTCACTCGTTCATCTTAATGTGCCGTTATTGTTCTCACTTTCTGCCTTGTTCATTTTTCATTTAAAAATTTAGTCGCAATATCTGCCTTAGAGAACAAGCTCACATTGGCCACACACTTCTCTCGTTTCACGTCTTTTCAATGAAAAGATTAACCCGCGTGTTTCGTTGGTGGTAGTGAACTGGTTACGTTTTTATGGCATTCATAGCTCGAACCTTTCAACTCTTTATTTAATGACCCTCGTGGTTACACATGAAGGTGAAAAACTTCTTTTATCGTCACAGCACTGAGTGCTCTCTAAAGCTCACTGTTAGGATAAGCTGGATAATTTCTAGCTCAAGCCGCTTTATCCTGGAAACTGCGCTGAAGCAAACTGAAGTGAGTTTGTCAACATTTATTTGGAGGCTACAATCGTCAAGCCGACGCTTAATCGGGTCAAGATCAATCCGTTGTGCACCGAAGTCACTGGCATTCCAGAATTTTAGGCGGTTGGCATATACAAAGGTTTTGTCCGAAAGGTCGTTCACGTGGGTAACAAAACGGAGGATAATCTGGCACTAATCTTCGGGAGACGTTTACAGAAATCGAGAAAGAAGACGAAATTCCTGATCCGGTTTTAACACTGAAAGTTATATTAACAAGAAAAGAAGTGATTCAGCAAAGAACCATACGCTTAGAGGTTAAATCCGAGAAGGTGTGTACGACATAGTCAAATGCTTTGGCCAAATCCAAGAAGGTAATGTTTAAGTTAAGGTCAGTGTTTACGAAGATCAGCTTATTTGTTATACGAAATCGGTTATGACAAAGTCATGCTGGGGGAAGGAAGTAAAATAATTTGGTAAGAATCGCCCGAGGATGGCGCGCTTTAGTAAACGCTCCATTATCCTGCACGGAATGCCAGTAGGGCCGATAGGCCGACAGCTAAAAAGACTGCCGGTCGCCCACTATGAAGATGGATGTGACCATATCTTTTTCGCGTGCACTGGGAAGGATGCCGGTCATGGGTGCCTGGTTAAAGGGCATATAAAGAAGTTCTGCCGAGCTAGCTGTTGCTTTTTTGAGAATCAAGGGGATATCCTGTCAGGACGCATTGTGCTGCATTTATCAACCTTTTATAAAAGGTCTCCAGCATCCAGTACAGAAAACTCAGCGACAAGAAGCCTTGGCCGAAAGCTCCGCACTCGTAAACTTGGGCGTCAGCTCGGTGGTGTACTGTCGTTGACCACCGAATAGTACTACTCAAGCAACTCGACCACAACTAGCGAGTCTTGAAGAGTCATCCCGTCGGGTTTTCTCAAAGGATGTAGGTTTATCTCTTCTCCGTCGATGCATGTGCTTAAATTCGAAGCTTTTGGAGGATTCTGCCTTGGAGGGGTTTACTTCGTTCACAGATCCCTCGCCTACAAGTATTTCGAACAATGTGGGAAGCACTTGAGTCCTCCGCGTTTCCCTCAGGCACGAGTCTGGAGGATAGCCGGGAACGGGCATCAGGGATATGACGTGTTTTGCGCGGAAGAGGTGAGCGTGAAAAGAAAGTGCACAGTTTGCGCGGTACAAATAAACCGTCCGCTTTCCAAATTGCGTTTTGAATTGCAGGATAGTTTGACCCACAGAACCTTGTTAGAGTAGGATAGACCTCAGGTAGTCTCTCAGGCCATTAATGTCAACGTGATTGAAGTTTCTGACAGTGGATTTTTGATGGTTATTTTATTCATCAATGTAAAAGATCCATAACAAGCACAAGTTAATCAAATGGCAGTTCGATCACTCTGTCTTCCATGTGGCCTACGTTAATGATTGTTATTACCAGCAGCAGCGAAATCTGATTAGAACGACGTTGCGTCGAAGCGTTGACGTGTTGTTTTTACACTTTTCGTTGTGTCAACACTGACAACGTAGTCAAGAATCCGTCTTCACAGTCCTCAGGACGCACTGATGCCCAGTTTATCTTGAGCGCATTGAAGTTACCCATGATAATTGGATGGGAAAACGGAGTAATCCAGATAAGCTTTCTGAGCGTACTGCAAAGGCGTCATCATCGTAAGTGTTGGATAATTGAGAACGATGTATGGTCTTCCCCAAGGGTGAGTAGTGGCAACGCAACATTAGTCTGAATCACAGTGACATATTTAACAGAGGACTAGAATTCTCGAGCAGGCGCAGGTTTTGGGGAATTCTGCTTAAGAAAAACCGCGGTGGCCCCCAATCTGCTTTGAGTGAAGTCAGCTGGGTGAAGTGAGTACCCGAGGACACAGTTCGCTGTCGCTGGTATCACCTCTAGCGCAGGTTTCCGTAATGCAAGGATGTTCAGTTGAATGTCGTAAACTTACTGTCTGATTTATGGCAATCCATCGAACAAACGCTTAAAATCTACCTCCCTATTCGTTTTTGTGGAACGAGGGAAAGGAGGGTTCGGGGTAGAACTCGGGGGACCAGACTCAAGTTGAAGTGGGGACTAGGGGCCGCAATGAGGTTGGGCTCGGTTTGTCCTACCAAGTTGGTTTAACGGCTGTCCTTTGCCACCGCTGAAACGATACCGGCGCCTGTACATAAACCAGCGACACTACGGGGCGCTTCAGTAGCTCTCTTGAAGTCACAGCTTTCTGTGTCCTGTCGATTCGGGTTTTTTGGAGGGTGTTTGGATGTTTATGCCCACAGAAAATTTGATCCCCTCGCCTGTTGGGGCCGAAGGAAACAACGTATGTGGTGTTGTGAAACCACTGACAGATATACCCAATGCAGCGAGCCAGAGAAATGCGTTTTGATTCGTGAGATGTACCACCAATAAGCTGTTTCTGTTCGGGGTTCTTGGAAAGAGTTTAGTGCAAAGCCGTTTAGGAGACTCTGGGGCGGATAAAACGGTAGACAGAGTCCCGGTGACCGCATTGCCCTCAACATTTCTGCTTGTGTTTGGAGAGTCGGTCGTTAAACGGTCGTCCTAAGAAGCGATACACCTGCTTTCTTCTACAGACATGTGAACATGCGTGGACACTACGGTAGCATAAACTGCAAGTGTAGTGTCCAGCTGCAGCTTGTGATCAACCAGGATCTGCTACATAGTAGCTGCCTGCAATGAGTGGGGATTATTGTGTGCTTGATGTAAAATCGGTTATCGGTTTCTCGTTTAGTTCTTCCTTGTCGATCTTTCCCCATTCTACTCTCGAAATTTTCTTGGTTGTGACTACCAGCCTTCATTTCAAAGACCGATACAGTAATATTCCAGGAAGTCAATCACAAGAACAACACACGATGTCCAACGTTTGCTAATCGAAACACAGAAGGTCTGTCTCGCAAAAAAGAAAACGTCACGAATCAACAGTAGACTGGAATGAAACACAATACATATACCGTGAGATACAATTCACAACGTGTCCTTGTCTATATATATATATAGATATATATGTACGGGGTCTCACGGTCCGAAATAGCTCACCAATCAAAAGTGGACTCGCGCTCACTGCCCGCCAACCTTCGGCTCTGGTTAGTCAACCTCCTCCGCCCGTTGCACGGACGCGGCCAACCTGCGCGTTTGAGGGCCTGAAAGGAAGCGGAAGGAAGTATGTTTGACAAAACAATGGCGGCACATTACACCCTACTATACTATTTTCCCCGGGCGCAAACACTGGCCACAGTGCTTCAGCTTGTCCCCCCTCTGATGGTACTATGCGCTCCTCAGCTACTTCCAATCCATAGTCACTGGTCAACTGATCTTGTCCTGTAGTGTCCGGCTTCAACCGACTGAAATGTACCACCCTGAGCCCTGACTTGTTGTCGTTAACGTTGTAACGTCTTGTACACTATTTCCTATTTCAAAATTCTGATTGTTATTCACACTTCTCACTTTCCTCAACTTCATGTATACAGCCAACGCTTAAACCAACTCAATCGAACTAATCGATAAACAGTAAATACAACTCACTCATTTCTCGGTTCGCGAGCATTGCGTTCTCTCTGCGTTCGGGTCGCTGGTGCACGGAATTTTTGAGAGTTAGAAGTTAACGGAATCAACTAACTACTGCGGCAAAATTTCCTTATTTATCTGTCATCGAAATTACCTCAGTTGTTGACCTCCAAGATTAATTAAGAACGACACGACGGATTGTATTTGTTGGATACTGCATTTAATGTAGCGGAATTCTAAATCAAATCACTCTAGTGAACTATTGTGAGTTGATCGGTTCCATTTTTATCACCTTTTTGATCTCGAGTTCATACCTGAATTTTGTATAGTGTTTGGATCCACTACAACGTCCCGTATGGTGCAAGCGGATTCAGAGGTGATGTGGCGCACGGTGTACGGTCTCTTCCATTCATGGAACAATTTCTGCGGAATTCCAGCTCCCAAAACTTCTGCAAGAGGCTCCCATATACCTCTCTATCACACTAGTCCTTTTGTCTCTGCTGGGCCGTTCGTAAGTGTTCCCGTGTACACATATATGCTTTCGTCAATTTGTCACGTAGCTGAATGCAATAGTCTGACGTTAATAAGTTGTCTGGCGGCAACCTGGGCATGAGCAAGTCGGATGGCAACCGAATTTCTCTACCCAGTAGCTGGTAATGTGGTGATTTTGCGGTAGAGGAATGGACGCTGGCACCATATGCAAGTAGACACTGAGACAAAGCTTCATCCCATGATCTGGTGTTTTCCGAACTCACAAGCGCTTTTAAGAGGGAGTTCAACGTGCGGTTGACGCGCTCTGAGGCACCATTACCTTCGGATGATAGGCAGTCGTTCTCGTCTACTTAATGCCCAATATTCTGCACAGTTCGTGCATTAATGTACTTTCGAAATTTGATCATCTGTCGGAGATCAATTGTGTCGGGACACCCCAGAGCGAAATCCAATGGTCAAAATTGAAATTGGCAATCGTTCCACCGTTTACTCGTGGCACTGACACAGCTTTACACCATTTAGTAAAATGATCTATCATCACAAGAATGTACCTATTTCCCCTTCTGGTCTCTGGCAGTGGCCCGACGATGTCAACTTCTACTATCTCATTTGGATACCCCGTCAGCGTACTCTGTAACCGTGCGCACCGTTGTCTCTTGGCGTTTTTAATTTATGCACATAGGCCACAACTGCTGCACACATCCTTGACGTCTCTGCATTGGTAGGGCCACTAGAAACGCCGCTTTGCAGCTCATTCAAGTTTGTTCTGGCCCGCGTGTCCCAAATTCTCATGTAGTTTTTGCAAGACCATACGAACCGCCGATTCTGGGAGTACAATCTGGCTTTCATGTTTCGGACCGTACTGATAGTAGAGAACGCGGTCAGCGATATAGAGATGGCGCCTCAATGAACACAAGCAAAGCACCTCCAACTACTTCCTGTCATCTCTTGGTTGGTCGGACATGTCCCACCTTCTTTTATTCGTTTATATATGATCTGTAGATCTGCATCATTGCTCTGAATGGCAGCCCACCGATTATTCCCCTCAGGCCTAACAGTACTCATCATAGAGTATCCTGTGCATGAAGACTAATCACCATGATCACGAATCGGTCATCTAGATAATGCATCAGCATTTCGGTGACGTAAACCGGGCTTGTGTTTGCATTCGAAATTATATTCTTGTAAAAGTTCTTGCCAACGGGCAACCTGCCTCCTCGGGTCTTTGAAATTCTGCAGCCATTGAAGTTATGAGTGGTCCGTTCGAACTACGAAGCGCCTTCCGAGAAGATAGTGACGAAACTGTTCAATAAAATGCACCAGCGCAAGCATCTCTTTTTTAGTGGTTCAATAATTCCTCTCACTCTTGTTGAGGTTTCAATTCCCATACGCAATGACGTGCTCCACGTTATTATTGTCTAACTGAGACAGTACAGCACTTATAGCGATGTCACTAGCGTCAGTGTCCAAGACAAACATTTTCGCGTCTGCCCGTGTATCTGGAAGCGCCAGAACAAGGGCAGTGCATGACGCATTTTTCAGTCGATCAAAAGACTGTTAACATTCTTCAGTCCACTTGAACGCTTGCCCTTTCTCCATCAACATTGCCGGGGGTATAGCTACGTGGGAAAACCGAGGAATAAATCGTCGATAATAAGAGGCTAAAACAAGGAAATTACGGACTTCCCTAACACTCTCAGGAATTGGCCATTCTTTTACTTTACACGCCTTTTCGGGATCACAAGTCACCCCAGCTCGTGAGATGACGCGCCCTAAGTATTTTACTTTGGTCTGCATAAACGAACATTTGGTTGGGTTCAATTTCAGTCTAGCCTCTGTTAGTCGTGAAAGGACACTGAATAGGTTATGCAAGTGCTCGTCAGCGGTGCGTCCGTGTACAATCACGTCATCTAGGTAAACCAGACATTGCTTTGGAATTTGGTCGCCAAGCACCTGCTGCAGCAAACTTTGAAAGGTGGCCCGGGCACTTTTCGGACCGAATGGCATGGTTTGAATTCTTATAGGCCTGAGGGTATCACAAACGCAGTTTTCAGACGGTCACTGAGCTCCATTTCCACTAACCGGTAACCAGAGGCCAAACCAAGTGTACTGAACCATTCGGTGCCCAAGAGGGCATTAATAGTATCATCGATACGTGGTAATGAGGACAATTCATTTTTTGTTACCGCGTTTAACTGGCAATAGTCAACACACATCCTCAAGGAACCATCCTTTTTCTTAGCTAACACTACTGGAGACGCCCATGGGGAAGCTGATGACTGGATAACGCCTCACTCTAACATCTCTGTTAACAATTTTTCTACCTGGCCTTGAAGATGGACTGGCAAGCGACGAGCCGCTTGCCGAATCGAACGTGCCTCGCCTGTGTCAATACTGTGACGCACGACGTGAGTCCGCACAGGCGGTTGTCCTTCCCACCAGAATGTCGCCTGGTGCTTTTCAATTACTTCCCGTACTTTGCATTCCAGATGTGTTTGGAGCTGTGAAACAATGTCGTCGATAAATTTCTGCCATTTGTACTCAACGTGCATTCCCCCACTGTGTAGATGCCGTCCTCTAGGGGCTTCTACGAGGCCTGATAATGTTCTGTACACAGGTTCCAACGAAAGGCACTCACCATACATGTGTACGGCAAGGTTAAGTAGGTCCAGGATACAGTGCGTGGCTAACAAATAGTCACTTTCCAGATTTACATAAAACTGTAACTTTGGGGCAACCAAGTACTTCAGCGTACATGTCCACTTTCTTATTTGCACTGTTCCGCGAACACATGTTAATATGTGTAACGGCTGTCCATTCACAACCAGAACCTGGCTGACAGGCCCCGCTATAACATCAAGCTGACAGGTGGTAAATGTCTCTTCATCACTCAAACTACATACAGACCCGGAATCTAATAGACATTTGAAGCAACGACCGCTAATTTTTGCTTTCAATACAGAACATAAGACATCTTCATCCTCATGGGGAATACGCGACTGACATACAGCAGACTTACCGGCAGGTGCACTCCCCCGAGCGGATAATGGACACCAACACGCCACGTGTCCATACCGGCCACAGACAAAACATCTGCGCCGATCAGGTCGTATGCTATTTGATACCTCCGTTTTTGTACGGTTCTGTATACGATGCTCGCTTCCTGTGTGGGTTCTTCCGCTGGTCCAACCGATTTGCAGTTGCTTATTAAGAACGTCCTGAGCCATATAGCTGAAGTGCTCATTCACAAATTCAGTACATTCCGGTTGGTCCAATAGCCCCGTCAGCTTTTCAGCCTTGGCCAAGCTTTAAGGGGGATGGAGGAGGAATTCACGCTGGTTCTTTGGCTGTCGAACTTATTCCGAAAACCTCTCCAAAATACGATTCTCCCTCTGCTTTCTTGTCTCATCCGGGAAAGCTAGTCTCCCCAGCTGCTGTAAGTAACTCATTAGGCCCTAAGCATTTAGCTATAATCGCTCATGAAATTCTTTCCGGTACTCAACAGTCGGACGTTGACCTGCGACCCTTCGTCGCAAAAAGTGAAACAGATCTTCAAGACCTTCCGGAATATCAGTCAACAGTTTTTCCATACGCCTCACGGGGAATTAAATTTAGTGCAATATCCACCTGGTGAAATGGTGGAAAATGTCGTATATAGCGGAGCACCTGCGCTTCTTAAAGGTCAGTCTTCTTCCACAATGTATTGATCCGGATCTGGAAATTCCCGTACCTGTCGCACATCAAATGTAGGCTCGATCTCCGAAATACACGGTTTCCCTGCTCCCTGTACATGTTTAGACATCCCTTTGGTATCTGAGGAACTGAGCATCACTGAGAAAATTTCGTCCCACCGTGGGTGCCAAAATTGTAATATTCCAGAAAGTCAATCACAAGAACAACACACGATGTCCAACGTTTGCTAATCGAAACACAGAAGGTCTGTCTCGCAAAAGAAGAAAACGTCACGAATCAACAGTAGACGGGAATTAAACACAACACATATACCGAGAGATTCAATTCACAGCGTGTCTGGAATAGCTCACCAATCAAAAGTGGACTCACGCTCACTGCCCGCCAACCTCCGGCTCTGGTTAGTCAACCTCCTCCACCCGTTGCACGGACGCGGCCAACCTGCGCGTTTGAGGGCCTGAAAGGAAGCGGAAGGAAGTATGCGTGACAAAACAAAATGGTGGCACACTACACGCTACTAGAATACGACCACTCAAATTACGCGCGCGACAAACAATTTGTCTCATGAACGTTAAACTTAATCTATTATTAAATATTGATACTGTTTACTTGTGGAAACTTGTTCTTTCTTGGTTTTTCTCCCCTACCTATTATCGCTGGACCTTTGTTTTTATGTACCCTTGTTTTATTTGTGCTTGGCCGCTCCACCATTACGCAACTGTTGAATTTAATGGTATTCAGGTGAACCGTTAATCTCGAACTTGTATATTTGACGGACTCAGTATCGAGGTTTGCAGTTATCTTCTTCTATTTAGTTTACACAAGTTTTTGAACCTTGGCAATTTATTAATGAGAAACTCGCCAATACGAACGTCTTTCCAATTGGATCCAAATCGGTTGCTCAACAACTTCGGAATTTACAGACACTCGCTACGCACGGACGGGACTTTTCCGGATCCAGGCTATCAATAGACCTTACGAGTATATTTTGCGTTGCTCTAACAACCACTGGACGTCTGGGACCAACAGTCTGTGCTTTGATTTTGGCCGGCTGACCAAGCTTCTCGCCCCCTTACGAAGAGTGGTCGAGGGACACGCCTTTTAAGTTAGCATCATCGGATGTCAAGGCAACTATTTTCCCAAATATATTTTAGAGGGTCAGAATGACAGGTGAGGTTACCAAAAGGCCAGGTGGCCTCTTGTTTGAATTGGTGCACACCCGCTTGCACGGAAGAGACTTGTGGCGTCCGGGGAGCAAGTAGGCTCCAGGACTGAGTTAGCTAGCACAAATGGCGGAACGTTGCCATGAACGCCTTCAGAAAACAACTCTGTTTTCGCTGAAAGTATTCTCTGTCATTTTCACTAAGGTCTCATATATGCAAGTGGCCGAAAAGGCAACTTTCTTCCCAGTAATTGCAACACCAGGGGGCATAAACAATATACACACTCAGAGGCTGCAGATACAACTTTATTCCAGACAGTGTGTTGGAACTCGTCCATTCTACTTCCCCCGAATGAAACAGAAGATACGAAGCTGAAAAGGGCCCCGCTTTCGCGTAGATCCACTTTAGTGATGCGAGCGTGACCAGCCAGAAGCAAAGCGGTGTTTTTGTCGTCGTCAATCCCACAGTTCAAGCGAATAAAATAAGGGAGATAAAGAAGACAGCTGCTTGTATTTGTCTTTACTGGGACCCGTGCACGGAAAGTGGTAACATCTCTGGCATTAACAGCACTACATACCGTTCAGTACGGATATGTTGTGCCCATAAGAGCCGCAAGTATTGACTATCTTTGTGAATGTCCGTTGAACCCCAGTAATGCCAGATAGGACGTAAGTATTTGTTAGTGGAAACGAACAATGTGGAATAAGTGGTGAGTTTTCAAAGATTCAAAGTACGGACACTATAAAAGCGAATAAAACAATAAATAACAAACCAACGCTAACGACTAATGGTACAGTGATGTTTGTTACACAAGGCATCAATAGAGCTAAGATATGATAACACAATAATATTGACGAAATCTGAACCAAATTTTGGGTTACCTGCGCAACGATACAACCAAGTTCGGTACATCCAAGGATAAACGACGGACAGTCCTGCACGGATGGGGACGAGATTGTAGTCAACTTACTCAGTCATACTGTGGCCAACATTAGTGTTAAGTTGAAATAGTCCCGATCTTTAAGGCGCTGCCTTTTTCTCCGTTATGTCCAGAAAAACCGTGTGCACGTAATTTCGGGAGAATACGCAATCCTGTCAATATTCATTGAGTTCAACAGTGAACCACACATGTGGTTTTTGGACTGTCCAACTGAACAGCTTTTGATAATGTTTCTGGAATGCTTTATTATGCAATAAGTTTAATTGTAACTGGCCTCTGGCACAAGTGTACCTTTTCAGTCATAGTAACAGTTTCCAGAGGCTGTACATTTGACATTGTACGTCTACATGCCTTCCGGTTGCGAGCTTTCAGTCACCTGGCTGGTTTCTCCATTGCCATCCAACTACTGCAGATAGAAGCAGTTGAGTCGTCAAATTTGAGCTGTACAATGTGGTTTCTCTGCATGTGAAATTGCGTTGATAATGCGTCTTTCTACCGCAATGTTCACGTACACCCAGTCAGTGCATGAGGCGAAATAGCGACAATACGGTACCATGACCAATCAGCTGAACTGGTGCAAATTGAGGATGAGCACGACACTTATGGCTTTCTTAAGGACTGAACTTGGAGGTTATTCCAAACGGAAAATGGTCATTTTAGCACAACTTATTTTCTCAGGTACATGCTAATGATCATCTTTGATTCCGTTGATTGTCATGATGAGTGGAATATTTTTCAGCACCGTGATAGATAACTGGTGTTCTAAGCATCAAGCAACGACTGGCCAAAATATATATCTTCGAGTGATAGGCAGGCAGCTTAACTTACTTTGTCTCCGTATAATTTTTCGTATGAACGCCACGCGACCTCAATTTTGTTAAAAACGGTGTGCGAGCACAATTAATTCCTGAAGATTCTCAGGGATAGAGTGGGATATAATACCCTTTTTCACGCCGTTCCATATACACCAAAGCTGGAGACAGCCGTAACGGAATGTTATTTTTAACCATTATCTACCTAAAATCGCGTAAGAAAAAAGAAATAATGGAAATATCGCACAGACAACGAGGCTGAATACGTTGTCGTACATGCCACACTATCAAATATGTCAGTATTCTTGTAGAAGTACAATGTCAATATTGCATGGCCGTATACTTCTGTTTCGACTATTTCTTCAAAACGCCACAAAATTAAGCACTCAGGTTACGGGATGACGTATTTCATCTCAAAACTAGCAATGAATATATTTGTAGGACGCGTACAAGTAAGCTAACACCAATGAAGGGTTGTCTTCGAGAGGATGGTGAAAACTTTTTCAACATCGAACTAGCACTTCTAGCACTCAGTCGATGCATTCCAATTTTCTCATTAACACCGCTTATTCACAGTTGATAAGCAATAGATGCTTTGCTTGAACTTTCGGTTTTAACATTTTCAGAAATATTTAAAAATAAGGATTCGCACCAAAAGGACCCTTTCCTTTTGGAACAACCTTCAAGCTCAATCTCTGCGAAAGCCATAATCGCCATGAGTACGTCAGTACTTTCCTGGCAATTGCAGAAGAGTGCACACAAATAGTGTTAATCGGATGAATGTACTTGGTGGTGGGAAGGGGTGAAAAATCAGCTAACTGACCGGCGGAACCAAGCAACTGATCAAACAATGGTGACGCACTGTTGAAAAGCCCATAAATCAAAGAATTCACCTGAATTGTGACAATCTGTGCAAGTGTTTCGTCAATGACAGCATAATTGTTTAAAAATCGTGTGGGATATGTGCCATTTCACATAAGTTTATCAGTTGCACTGCAAACTCTGCACACGCTCAATGCCGCGTCGACGTCGTCTACGAGGGCACGGACGCTCACATTTCATCCGCAGTTGAGGTCCGTGTTTTGCGGTACTATTTATTCTATTGGTTTATTATGTCCGCAAACCCATGTTCTCACCAGCGACAGAGGTGACTTAAAAAGAATACGAGAAGGATTAACCAGAAGCCCAGAACTAGGGTGTCGTCAATCGGATGAAATAAGCCGTCCGCGTTACAGACAACAGGATAATAATAAATACATACAAACAGTATAGCATAATGAGCGTTCAACAGTAAAAGCATATGTGGGTATCAGTAAAGGATGGCGTACTTTATACACAAATGGATAACTCCGTAAAGTGGTTGTTATTAACAGGAACCAGTAACACTTGCAGTTCAACGGGGCTTGAACTCCGTTGCTTATGGGTTTTCACATTCCATTATGGGATGGCAGAATCCTCAAAGACCAAACGGTACGCGCCCTTTTCATCCGGTCAGATGAAACACGAATGGAAGTAGGATCTAAACGATGACCAGCGTTACGTGTACAAGATGAGCGAAAGCTGATCAAGCGTCACGTACTGCGGAGTTGTACGCCCATGGATGGTGGAAGGAAAACAACATGCATCTACGGAAACTTGTTGAAACGATGCTTTTCACTCTGCCGTCTCGCGGGTCACTTTATGCCACCGTATACGGGAACTAGCTTGTGTACACGGTGGGTTTGCTACCAATTTGTGAACTAGACGAAGGAGTCATCCTATCGATTCCAAGCGTGACTGTCATTCGACCCCAAGTTAACGACTTGGAAGCTGACAACAAAAGTAGTTAACTGGAGCAGCGTTGGGTTCAGCTAAAAATAGGCAGGCAACGTTTTGATCTCATCTTGATGCGGTTTCATATTCGAGAGCACTATTAAGGTACCAACATCTCATGCGCCTGTGGAATGGGTTTAACAGAGAGCGACGGCATTATTTTCGGTTGAACACGTTTGACTTCAATCGAAAGAATTCCCAACAGCCTACCAACATTATCATTGGAACAACGCCGAGGACAAGTGATTTTACCTGGGTGGTGTATTGAAATCTGTTTAGTATGTAAATATTGAAGCTAATGGAAGCAATGAATAAAATTCGAAAACTGTACAGCGCGAGATAATTTGGCGTAATCACCTGGATAATGTACAGCTTCTACCCATATAACGCTTTCAACCCCCACTCTAAAATAAGACTGCGTGATGCATGAGTGTTCCAAAATTAATAAGACATTCAGGCAACCGGAGACAGATGGAATTGTGTGAGTGACTCTAAAGATGCCCGTGGTGAAGTACGTTGGGATAGATGGGTATAGTGTGATGATTATATCGAGTGAACTAAAAGTTAATAAGGTGGTGAGGTCAGAATACTTCAGTGCAAGGTTATAGAAACCCGTGAGTAATGTTTTACAGAGACCTACCCTCCGGTTCATTAAAGTCAACCTCTGTAATGCCGTTTACCCCAAAAGATGGAGTGAATGCCGGGTTACACTCATCCATAAACAGGGAAGAAGTGTGGTGGGGGACTGCGAGCCAGTAAGCCCGGCATCAAATGTTTTGAAACTTCTTCAAAGAATGTTTTAAGGTAGAACTGTGAATGCAGCATTCTGCTTGCAGACCAACATGAATTCATGCGGCATAACCCCAGAACATTCGACCTGTCTTCTTTTTCCGATGACGTCATGAGAATGCGGGATAATAGCCAACACATCGAGGTCAAAAATTTATATTTCGGAAAAACGCTTGACCCGGCTTACCCCAAATTACCATTCTTCAAAATTGAGATTTTTGATATCCCTACAGGAATTGTAGAATAGTTAACAAATTTCTAGGGGAAACCACATTACTCACACAGGAATGGCAGAGAAAAGTCCACAAAGTGTACACTGGATCTTGGGTTCCATCCCAGATCAACTCTTGGAACACTACAGTTTTTTATGCTTTTAATTGAGCTCACCATAAACCAAGAGGGACTCTCAACCGTCTTTGTTAGCAACGTGAGAGCTGTATGAAGTCTTCGGGAGGCACGCATGCAGAAAGGTTGGATAGCATTTACGCTGGTCAGATGAGTGGCAGCTATCCATGACAGAAGTCAGGCGCACTCAGCTGCCTACTGGAATTCACACCAGTCTGTCCGAATTTCTTGATACGGAGGGAGAACAAAAAAGAATGCAACCGCGTTGCAGAAAGGAAAGAAAGCTCGCGCTTGATGGCGAGCAAAAAAGCGTGAAACTAATGCAACTGTTGAGAAAGAAAAATTTCATGAGGGACTCAGCTATAAAAGTTATCACTCTCAAAGGTGAAACGGTTGTCGAAGACCAGCAGGAAATATGCGAGACCCTCATTCCGTATACTGCAGCTGCGTTCACAATTATAGTATTGAAGTTAACACGCCTTGGCAAACAGTGACAGATGTGTGCGAAGATTCGATCGAGTGTGGAAGTTTCCGCTCACAATCAGATATTATCAAACCCATATTCCATCTTGGACCTGATGGTATCCCACCAGTCGCTATCAAGCAAGGAGGTGAGAATGTACCCTTCCTTCTACTAACTTTATTCACGCTATCACTTTTATCCAGCACCCTCCCTCTGAAGTGGAAAATGTCTCTCATAATGCTTTGCTACAAAAGTGGTCCACGACAAGAATGTGGTAAATATCGTCCAATAAACCATACTCCAATCTGCTCAAGAATGTTTGAAAGAATAATAAAAGCGCACATCGTCGAGTTCTCAAGGTCACAAGGCTTTATAAACTGTTCGCAGCATGATTCCCTTAGTGGGCGCTCTTGTTTGATGTGTCAGTTGAAATTCCTAAACCATATATGGGTGTCCGCCGACGCGGGAAATGCGGTCATCATCATACTACTAGACATGCAAAAGCTTTTGATCATGTGCCACATACGCACCTGTTAGTGAAAATAGCATCCCTTGGCATACAAGACCCCTTATACAGCTGGATTCCGCCATACCTTGAAGGCCGAACCCAAACGGTCAAAATCGAAGAGCACTGCTCAACGCCAAAACCAGTGACTAGTGGGGTTATTCAAGGAAGCGGCTTGGGACCACTGCTTTTCCTCATGTATATCAATGACGTATGCGATGTTAGTAAACACGGCAAACCCTTTCTGTTTGCTGACGATATCAAAATCGTTTACACATTCCGCCAACCCAGCAACCTCGCCCCGTGTCTACAAAATATACGACACGACCTAGCATCATTGGAGTCGTGGTGCAAAACATGGCTCATGACGTTCTCAGCAAACAAGTCGAACATTATTACTTATGGTTGTCAAATACCCAATGGGTCTGTCTCACCAGACGGTCATTAGATTGACACCGCCACATCCGTTCGAGATCTAGGAATATGATATTCAAACTCCTTCAATTTCTCTGAACAATTACGCTTTCGGGTGGCAAAAACTAAAAGGACAACAGACTGTATCAAAGAGAAATTCGGTCTACCGGATGCGAGGCTGGCTGTTCACAAAATGTGTGCTCGACCTCAACCTGAGTATTGCACCTTCATTTACTGCCACCTACGCAAATCCGATAGGCTTGCTTTAGAAAATCCCCAACGATCATTTCCCAAAAGCTTAGTAGGATATTCATCCTCACTCACTTATAATGAACGTCATCAAACACTTGGTATTGGTCCACTTTGGTTACGAAGACCAAAGTTGAATCTCACACTTCTGTATAAACTGATACGCTCGGACGCCATCACTACAGCATTCACCGTTCATTTTCAACGCAGAACCCCTATGGTCCAAGTAACAAGGGTTTCACTTTGTCAATCCTGTTAGCTCGCAAAGAGATACAAGCCAACTTCTCTATTGTAAAATATTCTTATATTTGGAATGGACCTCCGAATGAAATCAGAGCTTGTAACAACATTCAGCGTTTTAAAAAGGGCCTGGACAGATTTCTTACATCATCAAACATAATACCTATCTTCAAACTTTGTGCAACTTCTGACGTCCTTTTTGAATGTGGTCCGGAGAACATTTAGCTGTCAGCATGCTCCAGCATAAACGTATGTAACCGTCTCTACATTCAGGCTCTCATCTAAAACAGCTTGCCCGAAACTGTCTACTGCGTATCCATCGTTTACTCACACACCATCTAGCATTTGATTCACTGTGCATTTAAGAACCCGCATCAATTTATTCATGTGCGTCGCTTATATACAGCTGTACTTGGAAACAAAAGAAACAGAACAATACAGGATTATGTCTCACATATACACTTTTCCACATATTATGTATATATGCCCATTCGTAATAACCTTTTCAACTTGGCAGTCAATCAGACTATAATTAATGATAGCCGGTACTGACGGTTACCTTGGCCGGCATGCAAAACTCTCCACAGAAAACTGTAAAACATACTCCCTCGCTTACCTTATATAATATAATTATAATTCCAATTCACATCGTGCGTTGTCTCTCCTGTCTCAAACACTCCCCATTATCCACTGGTAACTGTAGCGTGGTATGAAATATATATTCTAGCTTAAACATTGCCCTATAAAACAAACTGACGGCAAAACTTCGTACGGAGTTTCAGTAATCACGTGATAGTCATTTTAGAGGTAGCTGCTGGTTACCCAATTATCTCAGAATGCCATAACAATTATTTGCCAATATTATATAATTTATTGGAAACACACAAAATATTAATATCGTGTAGAGTTTTTGTCAAAAATATAACATTTACATTAATCCTCATATTACGTGTGATTACTTCACATTTTCCTATTTAACACGTGATATTGCGCTATTTTTCTTATTACCACGAGCATCCGTAATGCGAGGAAAACGTTCGCGATGAATGGGCCTCTAAACCCCATATTGGCCGAGCGATTTGCGAGATTTTCAACTGTTTGACGTTTTCGAGCAGTCATCATGGTCTCGCACTGGATTCTGCTCAATTTTTCGCCAGATTTTGAAACCTCCCGTCCTCCTTCGCCCAACCTGAATTATTTCAGCACTTTTTCGACTGAAGTTACGTCCAGTGACAGCAAAATCCCTCGAAGATACATCTGAACGTATTTCCTGGCGTGACCTTGAAATATTTGAAACGTCTTCTTTACCTAACCTTGTATAAGGTAAATTATTGTAACATCTCATTTTTTGGATTGAATCTGTGGAACAGACGAACTAATTCCTTTCCTTATGTGTAAATCGAACGTTGTAAACTGTGATTATTTTCCATATGATTACGTCTTCTTTAGTCAGCAGATTTCATGTTTGTCTTGTTACATATCCATTTGTTGCTTTTGCACCGCATGTAATTATCTATCAAGATCGCGCACATCCGGGCGTGTTTCTCACAAATGCCTTCAGAAATACATATTATTATCATTATATTAGACGGCTAAACATACCTTGCCACTTTTCCAGCCTCCATCTCTGTACGGACTTTAAACGTTTTCCTTCTGTTTACAAACTGTAAGGTAGAACATAGTAACCTCGAAGGCAGCTTTCAAGGTAGCCTAAAGAAAACGCTTGAAATGCCATCGTCTAATACCGCTGATAAATCCCCTTCTTAGCTGTTTACAGTTGAAAGTTGGGTACCGGTTCACTAACGTTCGTAACTGTATATTACGTGTCAATTTGCTGCACATGGTTATCTAGAAATTGGAATGGTTGGACCTGTTGCTCCGCAACAGCACTTGACAGTTAATAGTGGCTTATTAAGCTGCAAACCGTCCGCCAACGCACTGACGTAATCATCATCCGTCGAGCAGTAGTAAAAGGAGTGGAATTTCAAGGACCGTTCCGCCAATACAACGCCAACTTCTAACTCCTATGGAAATTACTCATTCACTACAAACTCCACAATCCTCGCGATCACACATTTGGTTTTCGCTCGTGTACGCAACATAAGCAAGAACAGGTCGAAACTATTATGATACACTGAACCGGGATCGTTGAGTAGCCCTAAAGATTGTGTCTGGATTGAAATCGCATGCGTAATTGATATGGAGAAGGCATCGGACTTGTCGTTAACGAGGCAAGAACTCGGATTTATGGACTGCGTCATTACTTAATAAATCCGAGTCTGCTGTTAGTTGGTCTCAATATCATATGCAAGGTAGCATGCCGTTAGCTGAATGATGTAGCAAAGATCAGGAAGCTTGGTGGAGAAAACGAACGAAAACTTCCCGTCCACTTCTCATGTGGTATCTCAGAATGAAGCTGGATTAGTCCCTCGTTAGACCGCCTATGGTTTCCGGGTTCAGACAAGCGGCTGGGAAAACATATTTATCGGACGAAAGCGCATCACGGTTAATGGTGAACCTGCTGAATGTTTGTCAATGGTAATGGGAAAGTGCTCGTAATAACTGGGTTTAATACGATGTTTATCGTATAAGTAAGCGAAGGGATTACCTCACACCTCGAATGTGAAAAATCCTCAGGTGCTAAACAAAGAATATGCCCTTTAAACGAAATGGACGGCTATGCACCACCCAATAATTGGGGGCGATAAGGCAAAACCAAGCTCAGTAGACCAAGTGGCCATTGGTTGGGTAGGAGTAAAGCAACTGATCGCGGACCGAAAAACGATAGAAACTAAAAATCAGTAAACAAACGGCGGGAAATTGTCCAATTTTGGCCCTGTGGATTAAAAATGGTTGAGACTGGACAACAGTAAAGAAAACGTTAGCAGAAACTGTGATGAGGATAAAAATGTCAAACTCAGTGTGATGAAGAAGTATAATGAAATACAGGGCTTTCAAATTTAGTTGAATCAAACACATCGGCCTCCAAAGTAATCTAACATACCCTGGCCACGTCGACAGAATACAGTAGTTCATCAAAACACCGGACTACCAACCGGTTATTGAACGCTGATGATGCGGAACGGATCGCAACAGAAAGACGAACACCCCTGGTCGTTCACCGAGAAACATTCCAAGTCAATTTTGGATCGATTCGAAAGCATTTCTTTCTACATTTGCAGAAGGTTTTGTGGCGCTAACGCAGTTCCCGTAACAATGTGAGGTGGCTTTCGCTTGCATTATAGCATGTGGAGCACCGGTAATGTTAATTCTAAATATCAAACATATGAATAACGGATTGTCAACACAGAAATCCAGATGGTTTGAAGTGTATGTAACCTCTGGACTGCCTACTGTTGGCTGTAGATGAGGGCATACCTACTAAGTGTGTTACAATCTTTGTAGTTAGACATATGTGCTTCTGTCCCGACCAAAACACTCATCCTCCCAGACGGATACAGAGCCTATCGGTCGGAAGAAATGAACAGTTGACTGGAGTGTAGCAAGTGCTTTAAGCTTTATAAGGCAATAATGCAATTCAACCAAAAACTTTAATTCTTCCCTATCAGGCTTTTACCGCATTCCATTGTAACCATTCACGGGCATAGCGTAGCGAATAATTTCAACCAAAAAAACCCGCGGAGGTGCAGACATGGTTAATGAACCGAGCATGGAACGAAGAACGTAAACGAACATGCCGTCAACGGGTCTGCCACGGTATCACTTGGAAGCGCTCACGAACACCTACGTAATTGCAAGCTTCGTGCCGGACGTGTGAATGTAACCGGAAACCGAGGCTGCGTTCAAATAGCATAATATTGTTTGAATGAACAACCTGCATCAGGATGAATAACAGATCTTTCGTTTGACTGGCAGCCAGATTCCTATCACACTCAGGAAACTTTACTTTGAACAGCTTACTAATATGTTCAATGACCTTGAAGCGGAAGTTTCCCACTAGTTATTAAGGAATTGAGTCGCAGAAGAAAAGTAATGGCAGCAATAAGAGTGAGAGGAAATGAGAAAGATCATCATCATCATAACAGCCTGACCAAAAGGTACTGTG
>JTDE01006450.1:20378-38909 GCA_014338405.1 Paragonimus skrjabini miyazakii
TGAGAGTACCTTTTCTAACTCTCTCCCTCCTGATACGGAAGACAGCAGTGCCACAGCTATGAAAATAGTTCTGCTGTATGCCCATAGGATCGTGCTTCACTACCTAAGCACTCCTACGCGGTCAGTAGTGCGACATACAATCCTATGAGTGTAACTGCTTTTCGTCTGACTGCTCCCCTTTGGCCTGTCTGACAAGGTTGCACCTGGAAGGACCGGAGTCCTAGTCAGCATAGCCCGCCGGATCAAAACAGTACACAAGCCCGACCACCTCGCCAAGGTAGCAGTATAGGTCGGGTCTGGAAGATCTGGCCGGAGTTCATTCCCCGATCGTGTCAGGGATGTGTACTATTAGTGACGTTTAATGGGAACGAAATTCAATCCTACGTTTTCTTGCCGACAGAGGCTGGCTGGGAAGTCTAGCTCAGTGCAAAAGTTGTGATCAAGTGTCAGTAACGCTCAACTTGAAAACAAATAACTTTCCAGTTGGTCATCGGTAAGATCGCCACTCATATTTCCTGTGACCCTTGGTCAATACTAGGTATTCATTAAGTCGCCATCAAAATGATCATCACTAGTTAACCAAATTCAACACAGTTCCATGAAGGTCGACATGGTGGCCAACAAAGACCAAAATATTGGTGAATAGTTGATAGGGGAAAGCGTACTGATGAATCACAGTTCCATACCAAGATATTGAGTGCAAAGGCACCTGTGGGTGAAATCGTTGAGCGGGTGATTAGCTGGCGGCCATTCCCTTACTACAAGGCGATGCCGGTTCAGTCCAGAAATGAGCTGTTACCTTGTCAACTGTAGGAAGGAATTTGATTCTTCTAGAATATATCGTTAGTGGTTCGAGTTACAAAGGCTAACTACAAGAACATTTACCTTCAATATTGTTCTGCCGGATAGACGGGATATTGCAAAAGGACAATATCAAATCAACCAAAAGTATTCTCGCATAGAAGCTCAAGTTCATTTGAGATATTCACTGCCTACCATGGCACGCTCGAGTGTTTGGCCCTACTCCTACAAAATATCAAGGAAATCGTTTGGATCGGGTGGACCCCAGAACCAAGCAGTTACAGAGGCCTTCACATGTAAATTTTGGGCTTTTGTGAACCTGGCATCAGCTGAAACAAGAACAAAGCATGGAGCTTGTCCAACGTTTGGTACATTGCCGTCTACTAGTAATGATCAAACCTGTTGTTTATTGCCGAAAATGAAATCAGGGCTTTTTGCGGAAAAAATTCATCTTGACTGCATTCGCTTTTTGTCATGTCGGGTACAAGGTTTGTCGTGGGGTATTAAGTCGGACGAAGAAGGGATGGGTGGGGAGACTCGTTCGAAAATCGACAAATTTGTTAGTGACCGATACTCAGAAAATGTCATCCGGGTGGTTGATACATAGAGTCGAGTGCATGTAAATAACGGTTCATCAAGTTGTGAGGGGCAGCCATAATCTTTACATGTTAAAATCAAGCAAACTGACACATGCTAGCGATCGGTATTCATTTTTTTGCGTTCATTGATGTATCGTAAAAGGTGTTTGTCTTCCAGTCACTCGTCCACATAGAACTCTGGGTGTATTCGATTGACAGCCATGTTGAACCTGTCGAGCATCATAGGCAGAACCGTCTTCCGAAACCGTTAAATGGGAAGACTGTTCCGTAGTCGCTGCGTTCCTGCGATTTATAGAGTGTAATATTGGATCATCGCCTTGTTTATGTGCTTAGTCGCTTGATCCAAAACCGAGAAATGAGAAGAGACGCAGCAACATCGTTTATTGGGAGGGCGAGACAAAATTAAGTCACAGAGGCTCTAAATTTACAGGACGAAACGATTACCATAGATGGCCGACAGACAGAGCGAATCAAAATAAACAGTCATATATGGCAGTCAGGAAGCCAGAGCAAATCACGTTACAGGGAGCGTCAAAAAGCAACGCAAGAAAACAGTCCAGATAGCGCACAGACGTTCGACCGCACGGCTGTAGTCTGATTGGCTGAGTGGAACCATACCACTACCCACGACCATACCATCCGAGCCGGGCCGGCCGATCGATGTGGCGTGATGCGCCCTGGCTGCTTCGTTGGGTTAGCCTCGCGCATAGCTTGATGAACCGTTCCTTCTACTGATAGGGACGCCCATGAAGACCGCCAACAAGGGCAAAATTTTCTAATAACCTTGAGTAGTTAGGGTGGTATCAAGTCATTCGCGGAGTAGCTGCACCATTAAAATAATTGATGTGGTGGTTACGTTATCCAATATTCAAGGACAGTAGAACGCTTAACTTTTTCCACTACAACCTCACGGACGTTTCGTCACTGTGCATAGAGCTCCCGATAATAGTAGACCCATCTGAACTGACTTGAGCGATGCCATTTTGATGAGAACCTTCTTGAAACGATCTTCCATGTCACGGGCGTTACGATGGTTGGTGGTAAGCCGAAGTTAGTGACAGAGTCTCAGCCTTCAGACTTTTACTCATCAACAACATCGCTAGGTGAGCAAACAGGTCAATCATTCAACAGTGTATTCACCTATTTTTGTATTTAAAAAAGTGGACTGAGAAGGAGATAGTGTTACGGGTAAGTCATATTACTCGGCGCTCCAACCGCTACGGGTGGCTTTAATCAGGAGCGCTGCAGTTAGAATCATATTAACAAAGGAATGTTATGTTCATTCGGGTCTACCTCTTCATGCAAAGCAATACCGTGCTGAAGGTCTCACTATTCATGCCAGACACGCATGCGTCAGACTCAACGACAGTAAACCCCTGTCTGCATTGTGGCACGCATTGATTAGTAACACCAGATACAGGCACTCCTTATCAAAATAAGTCTTATCCTTTCCTTAATAGGCAATGGATTCGGCCAATCCGTTCAGAAGCAACGCAAGTTAACCTAACTATGAAACATTCCACGTGGTCTCTGTTCCTTTGTTAATATGGGTTCAACTATAACATTGTTGAAGGTCAATCAAGGTGGCTGAATTGTTGAGTATTACAACCCGCTGGTAAAATTGTGTCCTTCTCAATCAATTTATTCAGACATGTTAAGTGTCATGCTCAAACTGATTCATTCGTACTAAATTTGGTACTGATTTTCTACGCCAACTGGAAAGTCTATGGAAATCGACGGCTGCAATCAATTGTGGGTGATGTTCAACTTGAAATTAACCAAATCCCCGACTACTCATTAGTAATTTAAAATATCGCCTAGCAGGTTTAATGAGATCGGAGATCTCGACCTGTCTAGGAAGTCCTAATCGCGGGGTTATCGATTGGAGTTAACAGACAGTAACTCTGTCTCGATTTCGAGACGATCGGGCAACCTGATCATTACTCACAAGCGAAAGTGGTTGAGCGTTCACATATGATAATTTGGTCGTGCCTAACGTGAGGTCAATGGCGCAGTGGTAAACACGGTTGCCTCATGAACAGCATGTCCGTGGTTCAAGTCCCGGCAGTGGCGATGATATGCACTACTGACGAGCTCTAATGAGAGCGAAACTCGAGTCTAGTGATTCCTCTGTTCGAAAGGGGCCGACCGGATAGTCTATGGGAATGCGACAGCTGCGATCAATTGTGGGTGATGTTCAACTTGAAATTAACCAAATCCCCGACTACTCATTAGTAATTTAAAATATCGCCTAGCAGGTTTAATGAGATCGGAGATCTCGACCTGTCTAGGAAGTCCTAATCGCGGGGTTATCGATTGGAGTTAACAGGACAGTTACTGTGTCTCCATTTCGAGACGATCGGACAAACTGATCATTACTTACAAGCGAAGCGGAGTGCAATACATTATGCTTGTCCACGCTCAACATGTGGTTTACTGCTTCGTGTGTTGCTGTGCAACGGAGTATATTGGGTGACCGACAGGGCAATCTGGTAAACGCATAAGGGAGCATCACCCAGTACAGCGTGAGAATGGAGTCAGTAAATCATAACCAATGCCGTTGTAGAACATTTGGTAGATACGGTGGATAACGCTCACATACATAAGTCAAGATCAGTGGAACGCCAAAACATATCGAATGCCGAAACGATAGCCATTCGACTACATCACTGTTTTCATAAGAAACGCATCCAAGCCTTTGAACTCCCGTGACACCCTACCCACTTGCCTACGAATCACCTCCGATTCATAGTGAGTTAACATTGGCAGACAGTCTAAATTATCTTAGTGATGTCTAGGGTCGGGTTGATTATTTTCTCAACGCCCAACTGTAACTGTATTATTTCCATGTTTTAATCAACACTTATTACTGAAGGATCGAGTACCCTGTTATCTGAGTAAGAATTGAGGATAACTAGAACGCTCTAATTATTGGGATGAATCGGGGTTCATTCGTGTGATTCGACTTGTGGCACGTAGCTCCAACTGTGTGTACCGTCTGTGGCCATGTCCCCATAATTAGCTAAATACACTACTTTTTATCCCCGTTAACTTGGTAGGTCTGAAATACTCGGTGTGTCGTACAAACAGTATACTTCGAGCCGGTTAAATATACATCAACTCACTATAATTACTCTTCACTCGCTCCAGGCAAATCGGATAGAACTGTGAATCGGTCGGGTGGGTCAATAGAGAAAGTTAAAGCTAACGGACGTTGGTATCTAAGCGTGGACGGAAATATTAAGCCTTGTCTGTGCATAGGTATATGGGTGTGCGCCTTCAACACCGTGACTAGATCCAACGCTGGGGATTTTATCCGGAAATATTTAACGCCTCGTACAGTCGATTTCTGATTTCACTGCTATTCCGTTTATAGTCTTATGACCGCAAAGTATGCTCAGCTTGCAAGTCGTTTATTGCCCGAACTCCTGTACAGGTTATGTTAAACATGAGACCACGAACATGTACACTCATTTGCACCGCCGACGTGCATTCGCACATATTGGGTAGCAGTACGTTGTCGTTCGCTCTGGTGGCATTTCCCCCATAGCGCGTACACACTATTCCGACAGTCGCTTCTGGTCCGTCGTCTTCCTGACATTGAGACTTGCCCTTTAGTTTCTGAATGTCGCTTGTGAGTAGTATACTACTCACAAATAGCCCTAGAAATCGTAATCGGATTGAAACCTCCCAAGCAAGTAATAAGTAGAAGACCTCGTACTAGTTGCAGTAAGTAGTTCATATTCATGAGACAAGAAACCACATTTATGAATGTGTAACAGTAGTAAAGAAACCAGTCTATCATCGGCTGATCGTATTAGCACATACAAAGTCACAAACTGTAAGTTAATTGGTGCTATACAGAACAAAGAAATTAGAGAATAACAGAAGACGTAATGCTGAGACTGTTTGTCCAATCCTGATGTAGTATCTTTATCGCGGTGTTTGGACCGGCCCCCTGTTAGATCTTCTATTGTGTCGGGGTTTGGATAAATGGTAAATCGAGTAGATTTTCACCACCCAGCCCCCAAATTAAGATGGGTTTATCTACCAGCCTTGTGCAAAAATAGCAATAAATTCCATTTTCGCTTTTGTCAGAGCCCATCACTGATGATACGATTGAGAGTTTAAGACACTGTATTGACAGATGAGCCAGGGGCAACATACTCATGACCAACTGAACCTTTACTCTCGGGTAAAGGCGGCGTTTTTATGGAACGGTGGTTTTAAGGCAATGGTTTCCTTCATCCAACTCACTTTGGCACCAAAAAGGGGCGTTGAAAGATGTTATCATTTCGTTTACAATAAAACGGTCTGGATGTGTATACCAATGAACATGGCAACGAGTACCGAAAGAAAGGAAAGAGAAGGATAGGCCAAAATTTCACGAACAATGTAAAGTGCTAACACGAATTATTGTCTTTTGTGTGCATAACGCCATGTGTCGTTGTCTGATTAACAGGAGGTCGCGGATCGCCAGAAGTGTCTGGTTAGTGTAAATAACATCGCGGTGAAGAAATAGATCTGGTCGACGTTATGACATATTATCAAAACGTGTTTTATAGCGATTCACATAATCAACTTACTTTTGGTTAGCCCTTCCCAACTCCTCTGCCCCGTCGTTGCTACCAGGTCCATTAATTGTAAACGGCTAACCAAATAAAATCGAAACATCGTTTGCTCGTAGCACCTGTATCTCTACCGCTTCAGAGGTCAATGGGCGTATTTTTTAATCGGTCACCTAATCGGCAGTGGATACAATGGGTCACGTTTTCCGTAAGTTTGTGAACATATGGTTGGCTATGGTTTCCATGTTCAACAACTCGTCGTTTTGATGGGGTTCATGGATATTATTTTGTGTCGTAATACTTGGGTGAATAATGTTAACGGCCCAGCGAATGCACTTCACTGTAGACCTGAGATAGTTCGGATTATGTGCGTGAGACATACATGAGAAAAAAACGATGCAGTGATTGCGTTCCTTGCTGCTTAATTTGTTCAGTTAAAAAGGCCCACGATGTGGATCTTAGTTGAAGAGAAAGTTTCGACCCAATCTTTTGTTTGGTCAATGCATTGTCAAGCGCTTTTGAACAGTTTCTAATTTATCCAACCTACTGTACGCGAGTCTTGACTACAACTGGCGGTTTACGCATTTATTAGTAACGCGGCCGTCATTTCTTTCTAAACAGGTTTGGAATGTCCAAAAATCAGTCATGATAACCAGTCCCTCTGCCACATCAATTATTGTTCAGGTGCGTCATTTTCTTCGACTGACAATAGTGTGTTGTACTCGGAACAGTAAAGCCAAAGCATTCAGATGATCAAAGTTCTAGCACTGTGAATCATTGACTTACACGACTTTCCAGTTCTCTCTTGCGCGCCTCTGTATAATGAATGTGGGCGCGAACGCGACATATGACATTTATCAAGCAGACAGCTGTCACGCCAATAGGAATACTGACAGCCACGAACGTCAGTCCAAGCGCAGCCAGGCCGCTATCAGAGAAGGAGAACAGTGATTTACAGATATACCTTTGCTCTCAATTATAGTTACTTGTTTCTGTCTACATCTTTAACTAAAAAAGTAGAGGCACATATTTTTATTTAGCGTCTTCAACAACACAACCCCCAGAATACCAGCATTCAGCATAGGCACACACGGTGAAAACCAATAATATTCACCCCCAAACAGTTTACAAAGAACCAAAAATCGAATTTACAACGAAAAGTAGCCACATCTTGTCTTGCCTGCTCAATTTGAAAAAGGTGATTGCAATAATTTTTGTGTAACATGCGGTCGAAACCAGCGAGCGCGCACTAGTTGAATTTGAATTGTGTAACGGAGTGTGCTGCTGCCTTGTCGGCGCCGTTTTAGTTATTGTTTGTGTAAGTCGTGTGCATGGCTTACTGGGCCTTTGGCTCATGTTTGTTTCTTGTTGTTTCCTTTTGCAGGACTTGTTGGAACCCCTACTTCAGAAGAACGCCGTCCCCTGGTGTCTCCACATTGCCCCAAAGTTGGTCCGTAAGTTTAACGGACAACCCGAGTAGAAACAGGCGGCTTGCATGCTACAACATGGTAACGTAGACTTTGTTGATGTATAATCGAAGAGCTGCTTAATTTAACATGAAACTCACTCAAGTTTGATCTACACAAGCACATTCAGGTAGAATTTCTGGCCAAACATTTCCGAACACGAGCATTAGACTCCAGTTTGCTAGTGTCAAACCTCACTGGTAACGCACTTATTCATCAGTAGTTTAAAATATTGCTTATTAGGATTAATGAACTCGTTGATTCTGACCTGATTCGAAAACTTCAATCGCGGGGTTATTGGTCGGACACCCTGACCACTACTCACAAGCAAAGGTGGCTGAGCGTTCAGATTTGATAAGTTGGCCATGCCTATAGTGAAGTCAAGGAAGCAGTGGTTAACACGGTCACCTCAGAAAGAACCACCGGAGATCAAACCCCGGCCGAAGCAAGGATGCACACTAATGATGAGATTGACCAAAAGTTTTATTTAAAGTCTGGTGCTTCTGTTCGGTGGGGGCCGTCGGGAAAATCTACCTGAATGCAAAGGCTGTGATCAAACAGGAAAGTTTATCAAACTCCAACGTGGGTTTTGTTGGTGGGTTTAACACCAGTACGGATTCACCTTACTCGGGATTGCCTGCATCAGCCGCGCACGCAAGCACGACTCACACAGTATTGATCGCTCGCTATGCGGACAGTCAAATAGTTGTATACTTTCGTACGTGACCGGTAATGAGGATTTTGCTTACATGATTTGGATGTAACTGATGCTGGGTCGCGTGATATTATCATGTCCCCACATCCGACTAAACCATACGAACATCTCAAATCGGCACTACTCAAACGTACAACAGCATCAGAGCAAAAACGACTTGAAGCTTTGATCAGTGGCGAAGACCTCGGTGATCACAAACCATCTCAACTGCTGCGGAGACTACAACGATTACTGGACGAAAGGTCCATTGACGAAGCGTTATTCCGACAGCACAAACTGTTTCACTTCTTGATTCCATAGGAACCATTATTAGTGACATCTCCAAACCTCTTCCTCGACCATTTGTACCAGCATCTTATCGTCGATAATCCTTGGTGTTTTCTATAGTCTCTCGCACCGAAGTTTACGGACAACTGTGAACCTCATCTGCGATCGTTTCGTCTGGCCAAGTATCAACGCCGATGTTCGTGAATGGGCAAGAACCTGTCTTGCTTGCCAGCGTTCTAAGGTATCCCGTCACACTACAACCCCCATTGGCACATTCACTGCACCAGACGCACGATTTTCACACATTCACATTGACATTATTGGACCTCTTCCACCATCACATGATTTTACGCATATTTAGACACGTGTAGATCGTTTCACGAGATGGCCCGAAGCTACCACAGTGGCGCGCGTACTGGTAGAGATGGGTATCAGTAGTTGGTAGACGTGTGCGACTCACCGACCAGCTGCTCTACTGCTGACATCGCATTTTGTCCCCAACCAAAACGCTGGAAGGGGGTAAATGTAGCAGCACACTGTTGTGTGGTCAAGGTTATATGTCTGCACCAACTTACTGTGGCATGTGACCGGGATGTTACGCCCACACATTCGCCGCTGTGCGACCCTCACGCGCATGTACCTACAGTGACTTCGAACAACTCACAGTTTGTCACCATCACTGTAGTCAATGTCACAAGCACACATACACGTAAACACACACAGCAGCAGCAGCAACAGCAGCACACACCAAACCTCATCTCGGACATTAGCCTATGACACGTGATTGAACCCAGTGTCCTCACCGGAGCTGACAAGACGAGACCGTACACACATGTGCACACAACTTGTCTGGGTCTCTCGCGCGCCGGTGAACAAACCACAGCTACAGTGCTCCGTGGACTACACAGTGTTTCCATCCTGTAGATTCTTACGTTGACATCTATAGGATTCCACCCAACACTCCACTGACACAACTCGTCTGGGTCCCTCGCGCGCCGGTGAACAAACTCACAGCCACAGTGCTCCGTGGACTACACAGTGTTTCCATCCTGTAGATTCTTACGTTGACATCTATAGGATTCTACCAAACACTCCACTGACTCACTCCCGGATTACATCTGTGTATTTTGTCCGAACACTCGCTGTAAGTGTACCTGTTATATTTGTCTGTTATTTACATTACACTTTGGTCACACATCCTTCTGATATTATTTAGATGTTTGGTTTTACCTATACTATTTACAACGTATTGTAATTAGCTAGCCAGCATCTAAAGATCTGAGCAACTGCTTTGTTTTGGCATGCTGCTTCTGTCGCTGAAACCAATCAAAGTCCTGATTTTTCGTGGTTGGTTCCCTTCGAAATCATCAAATCTGCCAACCTACTTATCAGCAATACAGTTTCATTACTTATCAGTAGAACTGGTGGATTCCAGCGCGAACTGATCGAGGAATCTTGTCTGGGCAATCACTCTTCTGAATCGCTTGTTGGATTCCATATGACACAGTGCGAATTTCACCTCCCAGTAGAACACTCGCCGCGTTTGGATGGGTTGATTCTGTTGCTGACTCGAATCTAGCTGAGGCCTGGATTTATCGCAATTCGGTCTTTTTAAAAAAGAAGAAGAGCTGATTCATTTGCGACGGTCATTTCTATGGAGAACACTAGTGAATCGTGTTGGACCACCAAATGGAGTGAAATATGGATTACTTCAACACCATGCATGTGTCCCACTGGCATTTGTCGGAAGTCAAAGTACTGTGTTGCCCAAACGGAAGGCCTAAATTAGTGATTCGAACCCAGTCGAATCTCCTTCAAATTATCAAATCTGCCGAATTTTCCGTCTACTACAAATCAAAACTAGTGCGTAGAAGTTACTCATAAAAAGAGATCTAAAGTGGCTTCCTTTTTATAACGGAAATCCATGTGGTTCTAACATAGTTGGCGACATGCTCGGGGTGTACATTGTAAGATGTGCTACCCTGATATGGACAGTGGCGTCTGGGAAATAAAAGTTCTATTTTACCGCCCTCAATACTTTGACTGGTCGCAAAAGAAGGGGTGAGCATAGACACGACTCAAAAAGACTTTATAACGACCTTCAAGAACGGCTACAGGAATGATATAGATTGTCAGAAGGGTTTCCGATACAGAGTAATGGAACGTCGACCACCAATTTAACTTGAAAAAGATAAAAGTACCAAAAACGCAACTGTTGTAAAAAGAGTAGTGTCATGCTATTTGTGTAAGGGAGTATTCTGTGGGGCCTGCTGTCCACGGCTGGTGTGGAGGATACGTGCTAGTGACAGTGATGTAAAGTTTCATTATATATGTGGGCATTTCTGCAACTCAGCCAAATCTTCGTTTGCAGTTTGTACCACCTCAGGATCTATGCTAATTGGTGTTAAGTTGGTAGTTAGCGTTTGCATGACATCCATGCTAAGCTCTCTTCGATACATAGCACAGAAGTGCATATTACGGGGACTTCGGTATGAGGAAACCGAATTTCCGGCCCCACCATTTGCAGCAGCGACAAACTGTGATTTATTCATATGATAGGTTAACACCTTTCACGTAGTCCTGAAAATAACCCCAACTTTAAATGGTATCTAAGTGATGACTACCCGCGCAGAAGTCACTGCAGCAAATTGGTTCGCGCGCCACTGAGCGAAATCCATGTCAACCAATTTCTGTCGACAATGTAACTGTGGTAAAGTAGTTGGCTTTACTTATCTATAACTTCCTTATCATTAGTAGGCTGAAAATCTGTGAATTTCCGCGGTAACGATGTTATTATTTAAGTAAGAGCTTATTACGTGGATCGGGCATCATTGTTGGTTCTTCTGACGGATACGTTAAGCTTGAGAACGGTATCTGATAAAGACTTTATCGAACTATTTATGCGCCGACCAATGACTACTGACTAAAAGATATAGTCAAAATGATTGCCTGAGCATTCCACTGGGCATTCTAACGTTAAGAAATCACTTGTCATAGATGCAGCATACAAGTTCCCTAGCAGCTCATTGTCGTAACTACCTCTTTGTCAATGAGGGCCAATTAAGGCCAGTACGAATCACGAGGAAATTGGCATTCGGCTTACGAGTACCCCAGCGAAAATAACCCATAAGTGAACAAAGTACACTCACATTATTTTATGCGAAGTATTTCGTGTCAATTATTGATCGATGGTTCACTTCAAACCTAACTCTATTTGAGTTTCAATTCGGCTAGGTGAATGGAAAATTGATTGATAAATGGAGTTAGTAGTAGGAAGAGAAGAAGAAGATTAGTTGATGTTGATATTAGCCGGAGACCGTGGGTCCTGCCTTAAAAAGTTCCCTTGGCCGGCACAGTGCGCTATTCCATAGCTATAACGGCGTTCACACAAGCTCCTCACTGACCCGCAGGGTTGGTTAATGAAATCGTCTTTTAAGTACCCAAAATTCCAGGCTCCCTGCGACGTGAATGTTGCCTTAGTTGTACCACCATACCCGTTTACGTTACCTTTGAATATAAATTCACTACTGACCACTAACATAAGAGTTAGTGCGTTGGTGAAGGTACCACAGGTTCACTCGTGGCTATATGGTGAATTCGCGTAATCTTCAGTGTTGTAAGATACATCCTCCAAAATAACAATGTTCTGGCCGTTGCCGTCAGCAGCGCCACCCAACCAGTCAGTTAATTTGAATCCCTCAGGCCGACGGGAGTTTCCGTGGACATTGGTCTTCTTTGGTGGCTGGTGTAGCGACCTCTTGAACTAGCCTACTTTTGTTGTACAATTTGACAATTTCTGTTGAGACATGTTTGTTTAGCCCAATTGAATATCCTGTTTCCACTGGCGTAGAACTTCTCCACACGCAGGAAGCTGGCTGACTGTACATTTTCATGTTCCTCTGCCGTGGCAATATATAGACTAATGCGCTGTTTGTTGTCTTCTGAATTATTGCCATTGGGTAACTGACTGAACCTGGAGTGAAACCTTTGTAGGAAAGTTCGCACACTGGCATGTGGTTGTGCTGAGAACTTCCTCACGTTCTACTCCCTAGCACTTTAGTTTGCCTACGCTGAAGTCTGATTGGTTGTATAGTGAGTAAACTTTCAAATAGAATCTGCTTGCAAATTCTCCGTCTTCTCATTACGACCTTCGAACCGCGTTAACATAAGGCCGAGGAAACTCTGGACATATGAATCACAGGGCGGGGAACTAGCATCGAGGGGTGTACTACTAAGGTCATCATATAGGCAAGAAAAAAGTTTACACTAAATTCTACAAGTGAAAATCACACAAATTCACGGTAATCAACACGTTTGGTCAACGGACAAATTAGATTCGCAATCTAGCTTTAAATGAAATTAGCCGGGATAATTCATGAACTCATGTTTCCCGATAATAAAAATGCTGATAAACTTACAAGTACTGATCATGGAAATATAAGGAAGGTCCATAAGTTAATTTCAATCCCATTCCCACTCCCAGGAGAAGAATCGCGAGCACGCTGAGGATTACTGCAGCGAGAAGAGTTTGTCGGATTGTTGGTTTCTGTTGTTCATGTTTGCGGAACATGAGCGGGTCTACCTCTACTGATGGCTTCCCCATTTTCCGATTAAACGTGAAAACCCCCAAACTGTTGTGGTAACTAACGCCTTATAACGTTTCCGCCTTTCCATATTTCCGGCTTTGTTTTGTTCGTTGCCATGACAGTTTTGTTTACAGCCGGAGGTTAACCTGGAACCTGATTGGTTGGTTGGGTATGTCTGTGTCATTAATCGCGCGTTTGCCGCACGGTTCGCAGCCGACGTCTACTTAGTATAGGCGCGTGAATGTGTGCATGTCTGACCGTCACGTGGTCTTCTCACGGACACCGAAGGAAGGGCCAACAAACCACACGTTCTGCTGTGCGCACCAGCACACGTTCTGGTAGATCGATCCATGTGCAATCGTGATTGTGAAGGGTTGGTTCTGCTCCGGAAGTTTCGGTATGTGTAGCAGGTTTGACCGCATATTGCGCTTGATCCTCATAGTAGCGGTGACCGTTTCGAGGCATTTGGTTACCGATGATGAAAACCCAAAATTGAACACCACCCACCTTTGATCGCAGCTTTCGCATTCAGATAAGCCCACTTCGAACGAAAGCACTCGATTCGAGTTTTGCTCTTATCATCAGTATTGCATATGCTTATCCGGATCGGAGTTTGCACTCTGACCCTCGTGTTTGTGAGGCTAACGTGTTAACCACAACACCAGCAAACCCACAATAGGCAGGACCAAATTTGGGAATAACCTAAATCCTCGAATCTTCACTACTGTTATCTATTGGTTTCGAAATGACCAATCTACATAAGGCTGTATTAAACAGGCAACTTGGAGATGTTATAGTCTCAGGTGAGTTTAGAATGAGCAAATAAAGGTAAGTTGGACGTTTTCTGCGGAAGCATTTGGACTATTCTCATGATTACATCAAAAGGACCGCGATGGATAAACACACAAATTCAAATGCTGAGTACATTGATAGCAGATGCCAAAAACCAGTCAAACTATGTTGGGGTTGTCTTAATTCCAATCATTTAAATGTAAATGGCCTAAGGGAAGACACATCCTTACAGCCACTATCAGTTTTAAAACTTTCACACCTGGGCATGTTAGGGCTAATCGATAATATGAAAATCTCCATAACAGTGCACAATGCCAGAATAATAAGAAGAAGAAAGCGAGCTGATACAGACAATGTATCTAGGATGATCAGAAATAGAATTAATCGAAAAAAGGAGTAATTCAAGGCTGTTACTCACCATCATGTTAACGTTAGGTTAATAAGCATGCGCTTCATACACAGTGCAGATTGACAGCAATATAGCAAAGCTGTTTCAGTGCGTTAAAGTGCAAATTAGGTAACGTACCCAGTTTCTAACTGTCATGTTACGAATAGTGGGTAGCACGGATTTTGTTAGGTAGTGGCCAATTTTTATTTACAAGATCCAGACTGTTAGGGCGTCCATTTCCTTCTGTCGAAAACCGCCTCCGTCCTCGAGAAAGAAAATTATTGACTCTGTCCTAATTAACGGAACTGTTCAGAGCGATCTAGGGGTGACCTTGGTTAGTTTTTTTAACCGTCCGACCTTTTTATTCCACTGTGCCCATTAGTGACCCTAACTATATTTTCTGGTAAATATTCTTCCCTTTTTATGATTCAGGAATGTTTTTATGGCCATTACGCGCCATATAAATACTTTGTAGTTTTCGCCTTTGTCGCACACCTGTTGGAGTGGAACAAAACGGTTGCCCTTGTCTTAGGAGCAAATAGCAGGACAGTTGCGGTACTTTTCGGGATCGAGATCTTCATGTTAAGTGTTACCGGGAAAAGAATCCGAATTCTGCCAAGCACACCACTATATCGAGAACGAACCGCTGTATCGTTTTGGAGGATTTACAACACAGACTATGTGTCCCGAACTTTCTTACCATCCCGTCAATGCACACGAATCAAGGAAACAATATTAGGGTTTGTGGGTAAGCAACATTAATCTTTCCTCTGATGGCGTAGAGGCGTGCCATTTAACGACTGACCTTTAGCCCTGTTGAGATGCAATTGGTTCCACTAGCACGTTACTGATGTGGTGAAGAAAGGCAATGGAACCCACAGTTTTGCACGACAAAACTGATTCGTAGACATAACATTTATTTGATCGTGGTGACGTTTCGCTAGCATAGTCTGAATTAAAGTGTACGATGTAACACTGGTTTGATCGATAAAAGTCCATTCCTGCCTAGCTGTCTCCAGCAAGTTAACTTTGCGAATCCTACTGAATGACGTTGGAACGAATCTTTCGTTGAGCAACGCTGAGGTAAAACTTTGAAAATGAACACTTTTATCTGTTCACCAATGCGGCCTGTAGGTTCTTCTTGCACTTAACTCGTTTGATGTTGTAAGCAGGAGCTGGTAACATGATTTGGCCGACTTGTATCTTGTGTATGATGGGTACTGCCAGCACAAGTAATTCGCTGCACGGTTGTATGCGTGCTACCTGGATAGTTATTCAAATAAAAATTCACGTTGTTTTTCTTGATCGTCTTTGAAACCAGTCTCGTTTCACATGCACTTTGTTCGCCCGACATTTGATTTATTGTGCGTTTCCACCCAAACACAAAATGCGGATTCTTGCGGGAGACGGTATAAAATAACAACATTGGTCAATTAAATCATTCTGACGGAACTTGAAAAATCGAAAGCTTGGTTTTTGAAGACTGGTTTGAGGTCCGGGCTAATAGCTATAAAAGGCGCACTCGAATTAGTTAAAGCATGGCCGAAGTTGAACAGTTGGGTAATGTTCCAGATTTGACAGATTTCTTAAAAGCTGGATGTCGCACAAATTTTCTTACTTACTCAGTTTACTGTACCATACTGAATCAACACACACGTTAGCGATCTATGGTGAACAAAATCTTTGGCCGCTGTTCATCATCATTAAAGGTACGTACCGAGTCGGATAAGAAGTTTGATAGCGCTAGTGTTATGAGAATGGCAGAAGATCGATGGAATGAGTGCTGTGATTGTATTATTTAACTTCCGTACGTTTCTAGACACACACTTTAAATTCCAGCCCCCATAGTTTTCACTGGTCTCAATAGAGTTTCTCCAGATTTTAAAACTTTCCCATACTTAGAAATCTTTATACGAACCCTGCAAACGACACGCCTCCCTGGTTTTCGTCAACTACTAGTCAGGGTAAGCGGTCAGAAGCGTTTGCCAGTGCATCATATCCTGAGTAAACCATGCCACGTTTAAGCAGAATAGCTCAGACATACCTAACATATTCAGCGTTGGTTGGCACAGAACTTATCGGTAACTTTGATTCGACACCAGATTCACCCACTTTCAGCACTTGCTATCGTAATATGTAAACAAAAGTGTTCTCTTTACAGTTCTGGTCTAGAATTTTAGTTATATGTTCAGCCTAACGGACTGGGCATATTGTTGAAAATGGGTACAAGCCGACCGAACTGTTTACACATTTTGAGGTGATGTTAATTGTATGAATGGTCATGCCCGTATGAAGCGACCAAGAAGCAACGGCTCCAGCGGGCTCTCCGTGGCTACTTCATCCACATGTCGATAAGAATTATATCCTGACGTTCCAGCGCATGACAACAGAGTGAGGTTTATTAGTTTCGGGAAAATCGTAGTGTTGTGATCCAAGAACGCGGACGGCACAAGGGTTGTTTATTCGACAAAGCAACACATGGGTTAAGCGTTTACACAGAACCACAAACAAAACCACTCATTTGCACACAGTACTCGGCCCCAGACCGTCTCGGTTGTTACAGACGCCAATGCTCAGTTCCTTTACGTAGCGAGGACTATTTTGGGTGAGGCTGCACTCCGATATTTCTTCCTGCATTTTTCCTGCGGCTTGTTCGATGTCAAAATCTATGCTCTGGTCTTACTACTGAATAGCAGTGGTGTGATTAGTATAGTACGATCGCTTTTATTCACTACACTCCTCTCCGTGCAAACATTGTTCCAACTGCAGCAAAAGCCCTTCATGTTCTCTTCGCTCTCCCGACGATCTGCGTACCGGCCTAGGGGACCTCGGTGCTCTTGGTGTGCATTCTCTTCTGCTCGGGGTGTCATACCATTTACAAAGCTGGCTTCCGTGCACTCGATGTTCATTCCTCTCATTCTTAATCAGATACACTGGACCACGGCGGTCCACTCTCACTTAAGGTCCTCTCCACTTCACAAGGAAATTCCTAGATCCGGGTTCTGTTGCATCCAGACTCTACCCGTCTCTGTATTTAACCTTCGAACCAATTTCAAACACAACATTTCGATCCGACAACCTTGCTGTTGACTGCTCCTTAGAAACTTCTTGTGCGTTCGCCAAGTTTTGGTTGGCCACTCTCCGAGCTTCTGCTAACTCACGCATTCTCATCCGCCGGTCTTCCCATAAACCAATCTCCTGATCGACTGACAGGCGTGGCACGCGCCCATACATTAGCTCGAACGGCGATTTCTTCGTTGTTCCTTGAGGCGAACAGCGGTGGGCCAACAGAATAAGTAGTGGTGTTTCCTCCCAGCTCCCTCCTTTCGCCGCCAACCATTCCTTGATTGTGCGATTGTTTCGTCCCGTCAGTCCATTTGATTGAGGATGGTATGGCGTTATGCGAATTTTCCTGATTCCCAAATGCTCCAAGTAATTCCGAAACTCTTCACTTTCGAAGCAGAGACCTTGATCAGTCAATATGCTTCGCGGTATTCCATGATCTGCAATGATGTGTTCCATTACCGTTTTGCACGCAGTGCTTGCACGCTGATCGGGTATAGCGGCTGCTTCGATCCATCTTGTGAAATGTTCCGTCATAACTATGATGTAGTGATTTCCGGATGTGGTTGCTGGGACGGGACCCATTACGTCCAACGACCATAATTACCCAATCTCATTGACCGGAATGGGTTGTGTAGGCTACTGACTGGAGTAGTTGGAGCTCTTCAGCAGCTGACATTGCTGGCACGCCAGTACATAATTGTTAACATCCTTCTTCATTCCCGGCCAGTATGCCCTTTGCCTCAGCATTTCATAAGTTCGATGACATCCCGTATGAGCCAGCTGATGACATTCCTGCACAGTTGTCTCTCTCAACTCCGTCGGTATAACAGGCACGCATATTCCATCTCGCAGACGGTGCATTAAAATTACCGCATTATTCAACCGCAAGTCTGACCAGCACATTCTGAAAGCCTCCACTTCCGGATTCCCCTCGTCTTCTGGTGGTTGTTCTTCTGATAAAAGTTGATCAATCATCATTCGGATTATCGGGTCCGTCCTCTACGTTGCCTGTAACTTCCCGGGATCATTCTCCAGTTCAATGCTGTTGACTCCGATCGCGTCCTTGTGGACTTCATCCAGGTGCTGCGTTCGGGAAAGCAGATCGAGAACATAGTTCTCTCTTCCAACTACATGGCCAATTGTGAAATCATACTCCTGTAATCATAACGCCAAACGAGCCAGTTTCCTTCGGGGTGCTTCGCCGATTTAATCCACCCTAACAGCTTGTGATCAGTCTCCACATGGAAATGTCGGCCGAGCAAATAAGGCCTCCATTTTTCCAA
>JTDE01006452.1:1612-19986 GCA_014338405.1 Paragonimus skrjabini miyazakii
AGCAAACAACGATCATTTGCTCTGAGACGCCATCCGTCAACCATATTTCGTATGGGGGGGGTTATCAGAGGATAATGGTACAGGTCATGTTATGAATGTGGAAATGGAATCAGCTGGCCCACGTATCCAGGGCACTGAGACCGATCGTTTTGGAACTCGTACACTTTATCCATCGTGATCAACTGCTCGCGAAATCTGGAGGTAAAAGTTAAGTCAAACAGTAGATTTGAAATCTTTCCAGATTCGCACAATCCTGTTGCTCCGAGGGACGTCCTTTCATTGCATAAGTCGAAGGCACGGGATACCGAGCGCTCCCTCCAGTTGGTTCTTTTTTCTAGTACGAACGAGTCCCAGGCGACTACACAGATTCGCATCACAAACACGCTCCCCATCGCCGGAAAAAAGTGGGATCCGACCTCGAGTATAGTTCCCGAGAGCTTCCAATATAAAAGATCCGATCGGCAGAAGCCCCAGTGTATGAAAACCCACTACACAAACGCCTGTAGTATCAACAACAAATGGGGTGAACTGATCACCGTAACCAGTGGTTACGACGTGATTGCCATCACAGAATCTCAGCTCGGACTAAAAGCACAGTACGATGGGCTGTATTCGAAAGGATATAGATGTTACAGACAGGATAGACCTGAGGAGATGCAGGGAAGAGGGGTGCTACCTTTAGTTGCCGAAAGGTGTGCAGTTACAGAGCTCCGCTCTTAGTACGTCGAACATTTAACTAATAGAAAGTGTGGTGAATTTGAACACAGACGATCTTGGCCGTATGTGTGTGTGGTAGCCCAATGTCGCAAGCTGTCGGGGATGTGAAACATATCTATTCTGAGGGTTGTTACTGGTGGGCCACACTCCCTACCAAGTGTTGGAGACCTCAACGATGCTGACATCGACTGGGAGAAAGAATTTGCTTCTGCAGGACGATTTGAAGCAGATCTGCTAGAGCTCACTCACGACAGCATGCTCATTCAGCACGTGAGATGTAACTCGCGTTTTAGAATGGGGCAGGTCTCCTCCGTGCTTGACCTAGTGGTGAGCGGATATGAAAAGCAAGTTAATTCACTCACTATGGATGTTACTGTTTGGAAGATTGATCATGTGACTATCAATTTCGAGGTCTGCATCAGATGACAGTCGATATCTTAAGAGTTACCATGCAACATCGGAAAAGTCAAAATCGACAGTATAATTCTAGATGCAAAGTCCTTGGACTGGAGTCATCCCTCAGGTGCCGTGGACGAAGCTTAGGAGCTGACTATACGAAATGTGCATCTTGTCACGCAAAGCACGGTTCACTGACCAGATGCCGCCCACAGGGTAAACCCCGTTGGTAGATGGCTGATATAGATAAGGGACATTAGAGGAAAAGAGAGCCTCGGTAGGTGTCTAAGGAGAAACTGCTCCGGCTCCTTAGCTCCACTTTCTTCGCATACAAGTCGGCCAGTTAGCGACATCATTCACGTCACCCAGCACGATTATCTGCCATCTCATCTACCGTTGCCAGCCACCGACTCTCTGAGTCGCGAGGACCCCAGGTCAGGAGGCAAACTCGACCTGCTCTGACCAGCTACTTCGTGAACGATTTCATTTCTTTACGCCAGACCACCATCTGTGCACCTCGTGCCTTAAACCAATCGACCGCAGCGTTGGCAATGAGTGCTCGCTGTGGCAAGTGACTAGCTGGAATCCTTAGTATATGGCATAACTCTGTTGAAAATCCACTAGGTTCACCACTTATCCAAACCTCGACATAACAGAAGATCTAACAAGTGACCAATCCAAGCGTCGAATTAAAGATACCCTGTCAGGAATGGACAAACAGTCGCAATGTTAAGCCTCCCGTTATTCGCTAATTTTTTTGTTCCGTACTGCACCAACTAGCTTACAGTTTGTGACTTTGTATATGCCACTACGATCAGCCAATGGCAGACTGTGATTTTTTAAGTACCGTTGTACATCTACAAATTCCGCTTCTTGTCTTATGAATAGGAACTGCTTACTGCAACCAATACTTATTACTTGCGTGGAAGGTTTTAATTTGAGTACGACTTCTAGGGCTATTTGAAGTCCTTAATTCCGAGTATTACAATAACCGTCAAGCAGGATTAAGTAATGCAACTCGTTTGATAATCGCTACTAAATACCCACCTCCTAACCTCTTCGTCTACTGCCTGATGCGATCGGTCGAACGTAGATATCGATGGTCACATACCTGAAGACGATTCACGTCTTCAACTCTGAGCGACCAAGTTTTGCAGCCGTAAGTTAATGCAGCCCTCACAGTTGCCTTACACACGCTACCCTCATGCTTCAGAGGAACGCTTCTCTTCCGTCAGATGTGCCCTAGATTAGCCAACACCGCTCTAGCCTTAGAAATGCGCGCTTCTATTTCATTCCCTACACCTCCGCCACCGCCACTGATGCAGCTTCCCAGGTATACAAACCGGTCGACATCCTCCGTGTCTTCATTATCCAACATTAAATCTGCGTAACCACAGCAGTCTTGCGGAAGCATTGCGCTGTAAAACGCAACCAGTAATGTTTGGCAGATTGAAAAGTAGCATGTAGTATCATTTGTCCTGCTTCAAAGTTGTCGAACAGCAACAACTTGTCGTCAGCATGTTCAAGACCAGTTAGTCTTTTACCAGATAAGAGGTCCACGCCGGCATCTTATGACTGCCGGAGACAATCCTCCATTGTATTGTCTATCACAAGGTTAAGCAAAGATGGTGAAAGAGGATAGCTTTGACGCACGCCGCTCATGGTGTTGACATTGTCAAACAGTTCACTGTAAACCCTAACCTGTGCAGAAGTATGGGAGTAAAGTGACGACAGTATGTTCACATACTTGGTCGATACCCTTCTGTGTTTAAGCGACTACACAAGTGTGGATCGATCCACCAAATCGAACGCACCTATATAGTCCAGAAATACGGCGATTGTTGGCCGGCGGCACACATGACGTCGCTGCAGAATTCAGCGAAGAGCAAAAATTTGATCAATGCTCCTCTGCCAAGGGCGAAACCTTGCTAGTTCTTCCCTAATGTTTACCTCCGGGGCTGCAGTGAATCAACGAAGTGTAATGGATGCCAAAGCCCTAGTAATGAGTGAGATCACGTTAATTTCCCTGTGGTTTTCTTAAGAGCCTCGGACACATTTCTTGAATATGGGATCTATTATCCAGCGACCTCAGCGTGGAAGTGTGGTCTAAGTCGTTCACATAACTTGAAGTAACTGCGTGATAGCCTCTACCAATGCCTCGCTACCTCCTTTGAAAAGTGTGCGCACGAGAACATCTGGGCCAGTAGACCTATTAGGTTTGAGAGTCGAAATTCAATTGCGGATCTCAATGAGTGGTGCTAAATCGACCGAAAAGAGCGCTACATCACAAGTTCGTGGCGGAAGCACAGTAGAAGCAGGGGGCCAGCTAAACTGGCCCTCACAGTGATTTGCCTAACGTTCTAAACTTCTGGACTTAATATAGATGAGTGTGCCATCTGCCTCGCTGATGGCTTCACTGACAGACGGTCACCTGGGACCAGTAGCACGGATCAGCTTGAATAGTTTGCCGATGTTCCCTGAAGCAAAAGCGGTTTCCATCTCCTTAACTTTTTCTACTAACCAAGCTTCACAATTAACCTTTCCTACCAATATCTCTTCTATACTTGTTATGTGAACTACCAGGAGGAATGTTCCGTCTGGCTTCTAACAACTCCAGGGATTTCTTCGGAATCCAATGTTTGTTTAACCCATATGCCTCCGTTCCGCATGCTACAGTACCTGTTTTCCGAATGACCTGTGAGATTTGAGTTCAGCAGCAGGATCTTCGGAGTGAAAACTACTAAGGCAGCTTTCTGAGCTGGTTTAGTACTTATGCTTTATCGATGGTAAAGCCAGTTTCTCAACAGCTAATCGTTGCCCAACAAAAGTAAGAACAAAACGACAACACATGATCTAAATCCAAGTACATGCTCCAATAAAAAGAGTCTTGTATGGAACCCCACCACCTATCACTAACGGTTATGTGGTCTATCTGAGACCACGCTTGATTCGGAGGAGGCGGGCGCCAAGCATGGCATAGTGCTGGCTGTAAATAGCTCATGCTCAGCTCACAGCTGGAACAATGGCCCGCCATTACCTGACCGATGTGACGCTACTCCAAACCTGCCACCTAGATGAGATTCGGCCACACCAAGGTGGCCGAACTAGGCATTCATATCTCCGGCCAGAACGACTATATCAGAGCTATGTATCCAAGGTTGAAAGCAGCAATATTCATTTGTTGCCCTGCACTGATTGCTTCACACGCCGGCCGCAAACAACGCCCAAAAGCGTTATCTCAGCCGAGAACATCGCACGGACGTTTGCAAAAACGTGGGTATCCTGCTTCGGCGCACATGCTTCTATCACTACTGACCGCAGTTGTCAGTTTACAGCCACGCTGTTTCGTGATCTGCAACACTTTTCGGATGTGAACACAACCGAACAATCGCTTACCACCCGGCGACTAATAGCTTAGTGGAACGTTTCCATCGTCATTTTAAAGCTGCCATCCCTGCTACGACGTCCGGCTCAAACTGATCGGAAAATCTACCTATCACTTTACTTGGCATCCGCAGCACCATCAGGGAAGACATCGGCTGGACCCCAGCTGAACTTGTCTATGGCAGCACTTTACGCCTGCTGGATGAAATGTTCACGGGTCCTAGAATCACCGGTGAGAAAGACTCAACGTCCGAAACTGCACATTCGCAAGCTAAAGCCCATCCTGACGAGAATCACCCCTAGGTAGACTCAAGTACACGAGGGCCTGTGTGCACGCCCCTTCGTGTTTATCAGAGTTGTAGTGATTGTAATTCATAACCGAACACTGTGTGTGCTACTGTTGTTTTACTATATGCATAATTACGTACATACACAAAGTACACTACGAATTCGTTGGCCAACGTGCTGCGCTATTACTAATGCGTAGGAACTGGCTCTGAGTTTAAGTACATTTCCGATTACTACTGCGTATTCCCAACTACCACAAGTGGCGTGGCGGTCAGTATATTCCTTATGATGGATTTTGGAAAATCAGAACATCCACTCAAATTCACCGGAAACCGAAGACTACCTCAAACGCTTTGAAATACGGTGTATTACCCGTAAAGACAGGAAAGAGGAGAAGAAAACGCTGTATTTCCTAGCGGTAACCAACACGGATGCGTATGATTTGACTGAAAATCTGGTATTTCCAGGCTCTCCCATTTCACTTGCGTGTACTTCATCCAAGCACCTGCTACTCAAGTACATTCAGCCTGTCAACTTTGAGGCTGCTGAAATAGCGAAATTCCATGCCTTAGTAAGGAAAGAAAATCAAGAAATCCGTGCACTTATTTTTCAGCTTTAAACTGAAGCACTAAGACGTAATTTCGGTGATCAACTACGGATTAAGCTAAGAAATCGATTAATCCCAGGAATCAATACCCCTCGTCTCCAGCGAAAGTTGTTACTACTGAAGGAGGCATCGTTCCAATAGGCCAAGGCTCTCTGTGAACAATTTCAAGATGTTACGGCGGCGGTGAATGAAGAACCAACTGTGTTATATAATGCCAACAATGCTGAGGAGCAGGCGCACCAACAACAGCGGCTGTTCAAATAAGTAACTTACCAGATAAATGCAGCAACTGAACTACATCATTCTAATCCGAATTCTGTCCCGCATTGGGATGACTGTAAGTCATGTTGACATAAACTTTCTCGACTTAAGCGTACATCTCGTAATTTCAAGCGCCATAAATGTGGCGAGATAGGTCACATTCAAGTCGTCTATCGTAGCTGGAAGGCGTGTTTAACCCAGACTTCTTTAGAAGTGCACTCGCCCATCTGACTTTCAATTCACTGCCCTTATTGTAATTTCTACTAATTCCTTCGATTCCACACACCATATAACACAATCATTCACTGTTAACGATAGTACCAAACATTCCTTCATTGTTGACACTGGTTGCGTTGACTCTTTCGTTTCTGTTGATTGCATGAAGCGGCTGAAACCTTCAGTTGTCTTGAAGCCTGCTGGTATTCCTGTTAAAGTTATTACTGGGCATGCTTTACCTAGTCTTGGCAATTGTGAACTTTCACTCATAAGTACACAGTCTATCACTTCCACATGTCCATTTTTTACCATTAATTCTGGCCCACCTATTAGTAGTCTTAAGTGCATGAAGATTTTGAAGCTCGCCTTTGCATTGCTCGTTGAATCTTCTGAGACTGAAAACTTTGTATCTGAGTATGTTTCAGATTTGAATTCAGTTAACGAGGAAGTATTTGCAATCGACCAGACGAAAAACAAAAAATCCTGGGTGTGTAAAGGAGCAGCGCCATCACTACAACAATCCGGACTTTCATCTGAACTGCGGCTAGTGTAGTGATTATAATTCATAACCGAACACTGTGTGTGCTATTGCTGTTTCACTGTGTGAATAATTACGTTGTACATATACTGGTTAATTAAGATTTCGTTAACCAATGTGCTGCGTTATTACTACTGCGTAGGAACTAGCTCCGGGTTTGAGCTAAGTAAATTTCGGATTACTATTGCGTATTTCCAACTACCATAAGAGTTGATGCACAAAATCAATCTCTTCAACCACCCTACGAAGGTCCGTTTAGAGGGCTCGAACGCAAAGACAAGTACTTCATCACCAACTGCAATGACATTCATGATTCGGTAAGCGTCGATAGTTTAAAAGTGGCCAATGTGGATCCTTTTGACTTTCATCCTCCTCTTCCGGTTGTGATTACCCCTTTGTTTCATTTAAACAAACTCATTCCACAACCTGCACGAGCAGTTTCGGGTCCTTATACATCCACTGACGATGTGCAGTTTTTTCACACAGAAACCCCCATCGCAAACACGTTGAGGATGACCACGCAAACCTTCTGTCCGTTTTGCCGACTACACACAATAGTTATCCATTATCTTTCCGAGCGTCCCGTACCTTATCAATGCTCCGGCGGGGGTGAGTTCTGCAGGATTAGTACAGCATGTTGTATTCCACAACTTTCATTGTTTTTGCACCTTTTACCTCTCTCAAGTTTATATGTACATTTGATGTTTAAACCACACTTTTTGTCTAAGGTCACGAGCCGCACGTTCACTCTCTGCTACGTGTCACCTGTGCCATTTTTGGGTGGATTAAAGACTAGTGAAATCAACCAATTATTTCAGTGTATCTCCGGAGTTATCTGTTTTCACAATTATCTCCGCTGTGGACTCGAAAGCCCTTTGGAGCAGCAAGACGGATCATATCCATTCAGTGTGATGGAACTCTAAACCAATGCACCTTTGCGAACTATTGTAGGTCAGTTCCTTTTACTTCCACTACACTTTTTCTTCGTGTCCGCACTCAAGATTTGGTGTTTAGATCCACCACACTAATAGTCGCCACGTCCTGTGATCTGAACGGAAATACGATTCCGCTGCCAAAATTCGGAAATCTCAAGCTGTTATTGAGATATGGATCGGCGTGGAATTTAAATGTTCTTTCCTGAGCTCAAGAGGCCACATGGTTGATCATTTTCTATAAATACAGACCAGCTTCTCATTCAGCCACTAGCGGGTAACCCGAACTTTGATTAAAATTTTCCCCCTGTCACTGTCTATTCAGATTTTTTGCCCTATTGGTGCATACGATTACTGTTATTCGTTACCAAATAACATACTAATTCGTTAGATATTGAATTTTTTGGTTTACATTGTATCTGTTTTATACTGCATATTGCTTGTTCCTATTGACAATGACCCGAGTTAGATCCAGAAGTTTTGGGACTCAACAAACTGACCGAGGCGGTGAGCACTTGCGGCCGTTACGGGCGCAAAATGTCCGTAGAAAACGGTATACAGTGCTGCAAGTGCCAGAAATGGTATCACTTCAAATACACTGGCCTCAACGAAGACCAGTGCAAGCAGCTTACTTCTTCAGCTCTAAATTTTATCTGCACGAGCTGCAGGTTCGATGGCAGTCAAGGTGCCGCTTTGCCGCTGACCAGAAGTATCCACTCAGGCTAATGTGCCAGTAATGGAAAGCAGGGACGCCGTTTCCGCAGTCGCCATTCCAACGACCGACGCCACAAGCACTGGCACAAGTATCGAGGACACCGAAATCACACAAAAGCCGTTTTCCGAGTTATCTGAGCCAAAAACTACCAAAAGGCCCCGCAGAAAACTCTTCCTTCCAAAAATCCGGAATGATAGAAGCCTGTAAGGGCCGCCGCTTGTTATTCAAAAAGCATTTATTTGGCTCGCCTAACTAGGTGTTTCTATTAGTGGCTCCATAAAACCGCGCACACTGCCCTCCTTCAAACCCTGCACCCTGCAGAGGAAAAAGTCAAACTTTCCGCGGGTAAAAACTCACAAACGCACTCACAAAAAGCGGAATTTGGCAGGGGTGCAAAGATCGCGAGCTGCGACACCGAGACTGTTGACCAAGCGTCTTTTAGGGTCGCTGACATACGCACAAGCGGTGATGTCGCGCCCGCAGCCTTAAAAGAGAACCATCTGAACCACTCGGCAATACAGACTGATCCCAACCCACCACCCTCCTGAATTCTAGGACTTCTTTCCCACGCTCTTCGTCGTACTCCTCTCGCAAAGTCAAATGAGGGAGTAGTTCTTAACTGCGGACATACGAACCGTCTGAGTTTGTTTAGTAAATTACCGGAAATCAGACAGTTAATTCATGACACACAACTCCATATATTTGCCTTCACGGAGATCTGGCTTACAGGTGATGTCAGTGACAGTGAACTGAGTGTCCCCGGGTATTCAGTTTACCGAGCTGACACCTCCCGAGGAAGAATGGGGGGAGGTTTTGCAATCTTCCTTCATCATTACCTCCCAACACCCACGGTTATCGGTGGATTTCAGTCATCTGATAAACGTGACGCTCTGGGGCTTCGACTAACATTGCGTGGCAAAGACTCACTTCCAGTGGAGGTTATTTATCGTTCTTCCTCATCCGACGTCTCCGACGACAACTCTTCTTGTAAACCTAGACAACCTCCTGGGTCTACAACACTTTACTCATCTGCCTATTATGAACGACTTCAACGCACCCAAGATAAACTGGCATTAGTTTCCAACCAAAAATGTGAAAGCGGATTCTCGACTTTCTTATCGACGCTGATACGACGGACAGCGTGGACACAGCACGTCAACGCCCCGACGTAGCATCGTCCTGGTCAGATTCCCTCTCTGCTCGACCTAGTCATCACCAAGGAGAGCCACCTGGTAGACAGTGATCACCAAACCACCACTTGGACACAGTGACCATTCTCGGTTCATCTTTGATCTTACCTGTTGCCGGTTACAACAACCAGAAAAAAATAGTCCACAGTTCGAAATTTTAATCAGGCTGATTTTGACGGCTTGAGAAGCTACCTAGGTTAACTTCTTGATCATGACTCTGTGGACCAGAACTACTGCACGTTTCAAGGCGCAACTGATAAAGCGGACGACTTATTTGTACAGCACAAACTGTGCACTTTCTCTTATCAGCCACCTCTTCCGTGCAGAATACTTCGTCTCCTCAGTGATTGTTCCCATTTGTTCGCGAAGCATAAGCTTGTGGGAAACTCAGAGGACCACACTGTTCGAAATAGGTGCAGGCGGGATGTCCATGAACACACCAAACTAGTACAAGAAAAGGTCCTCCTCAGAGCCCGCGGTAACAAAAACATCTTATTCAAGTATATGCAACGATTAAGAAAGAATAAACCCTCGGCTCTTTTTTTGCGACTGCCCGACGGGGAGACCTCGTCTGACTCCCTAGTTGTGGCCGAGTTATTCAGGGAGTACTACTCGGTAGTCTACAACGTCGCACCACCGGATTGGCACCCTGTCCTTCCGTTGCGGAATTTTCGGCAACCACTGGTTACCGCTGAGTTTTCTGTGGTAGATGTTGAAGACCTTTTATTTACGGTTACTTCATACAGTGCAATTGTTCCTGACAAGATCCATCCCAGAATTATCAAAGAAGCAGCTGCTAGTCTGCCAGAACCCCTCTATAAGCCGTTTAAACACATTCAAGACTGGTATTCTCCCTAGTGCATGGAAAGAGGCGACGGTCACGTCCATATTTAAAGCGGCTAACCTGCACCCTCCGGCTAGCTATCGGCCAATCAGCCTTACTAACATTCCGTGTAAGATAATGGAGCGTCTATTAAAGCTTGTCATCCTTAACCACTTCTAATTCAACCATCTTTTTTCTTCTACCCAGCATGGTCATGCATAACAAATATGCTCATTTTCATGGATAGTCTGACAGAGGCCAAATACAGTGGTCTCATCTCGGATGCTATCTTCTTTGACTTTGCTAAGGCTTTCGACTGTGTTCCACATAGTCCCCTGAAACACAAACTGGAAGCTTATGGTATCCAAGGCGAGGTTCTTCGCCGGATGGCCTCTTTCTTCGATAATAGAACTTTTAGAGTTAAAACCGGATCAGACCTTTCATCTTCCTCCTTCATTTCTGGGGGAGTTCCTCAAGGGTTAGTACTAGGTCCTCTGTTATTTCTCATCTACATCAATGACCTTTTCGATAATATTTACAGCAACGTCCTCCTATGCGCCAATGACCTCAAATTCTGGAATGCTACTGACTTCAGTGCACCACAGGTTTATGTTGGCACGATTAGGCGCAGGTCGGACAATTGGAGTCTCCCACTAAACAACAATAGGTGCGCATATGTCACTCGGTGGAGACTCTGGCAATACCTTCGTGATTCATAGTGCATTCGGCATAGTAGATATCCTGAAAATCGATTTGAAGAAAGATCTGAACATCACGTTGTCGTCTAACTTATCCTTCACGTATTACCATGAAATGGCGGCAAAAAAGGGATATGCCGTTCTTAGTATGGTTAGACGCCCTTTCCCCTGCATAAACAAGACGTTTCAAACGCTTTACTGGGTTTATATAAGACCGTTCATCAATTATGCTAATCAGATTGTGTATACCGGCCTGAGGGAGGACACATTAGCTGTTGAGCGTGTCCAGCACGCGGATACTAAACTAGTCACAAGCCCAGGAAACGTCGCGTACGAGTCCCGACTTGAAATTCTTGATCGATATTCACCTGAATTTCAACGACCCCGCGGTGATTTAATTCTCAGTCACTTCTTCTTTAGGGTTGGGCTCGTTGAACAACTCTATCACAGCGAATGATGACGGCCAGCGAGGACATAACAGGAAAATTTTCAAGCTTTGTCCTAGGACGCTCCTTAGGCAGCAGTTCTTTTCGTACAAGGTTATTATTCTTCGGAACAGTCTTCCTTCTGATATCGTTAGCAGCGCTTCTAAAGATCGCTTGAAAGCTTTGCTTGATTCTCACTTACCAAAAAACCCATTATGCAAGTAATTTTACCCTGTTCTTGGTATTTACTGTAATCCCCAAGAGCTACACCTTGTTTTCAACTATTGCCTTTCAGATCAACAGACGCCCCCTTGACACTGAGCAAGAAAAACCGACTGGATCCGGGAACCTTGGGCCTCTGCCTCGAATTAGTGTATTCATCGCTGAAAAAATTGCCAAAGAACCTGGTGCGGTCGATTTAAATTTGAAGATAAATTGCCCCTTTTGTGTTATCTGTTGCCTGTAAATGTCTCGCATTTGGTTATTAAAGTATGTAAGCGCCTTAAAAGCGAATCACCGTTGTTCGCAAGTTAGTTTCCATTAACTGATTATAAGTTAAGTTATCTAAGCCAGACAAACATTTTGCCGGTAACATGCCCCGAGTCTCTTATCCTTGCCTTAACAAGCAGTGTGGCAAAAGGGTGGTTGCCGGGATTCAATGTGACAAATGCGATCGATGGTGTCATCAATCGTGTGTATGCATAAGCACAGTGCTATATAAACTGCACGGCAAATATTCTGACATGTACTGGGTCTGTGTAGACTGCAAGACCAGAGGAAGACAGTGGCTTAGTCTTTCAGACAGATCAAAATCCGTAACAGGTGTTTCACACAGCTCGAATTCCTGTATCAGTTTCCCAAGCCAAACCACTAACCAAACTCGGAATTCTGCTCCTGCGAGAACTGTGACTAAACAACACGGATACTCGAGGAAGGATGTGCATACTCCAACGGCCTACTGCAAGCAGCCCGAAAGCCCCACACTAGGAGATAACCCACTTGTGCGCTCAACGCATAAGTCAACGTTAACGGTGGTACGCCCTAAGAACCACACCTTGGTCTCCCCAAAACCCCAAAAGGGCAATGAGACTGCTCAGGGATCACAAAAGCCAAATACAAGTAAAGCTACAGGATCCTGGAAACCAGTAACTTTGACGCCAAGTGGGCAGATGAGGGAGGATTGCACGACGCCCCCAAATTATTGCGTGCACCTAAGTTTCAGTAGCCCGATTAACGTCGACGCAGTGCTCACACGGATAGTGCAACACGAGGCACATCTACATAACGTCACAGCCACTCTACAAAAACATATTTATGCAGTTAGACAATTACAAAGTTCCTGTGAGACCATCTCAAAAAGAGACAAGAACATAATTATCCACGCCCTCGAATCGGTCATACAGGATCCTAAACACAGGAGATCCTCGGAAAGACAATTAATCCTAAGAGTTCTGCGAAACGCTGGACTACCCGCAGCGACGAAATGGCCCTGAGCGCACAGACTCGGTAAGTGGACTGTGACTGACACACAAACGAACTGTCCCAGACCGCTCCTAGTCAAATTTCGAGATCTGGTACTAACTACAGCTGATACGATAGCTCAGAGAATGCCGGGCATAAAAGTTGCAGGAGACAGTCATGCATCACAAATCTGACCCGTATGTGGCGATGTCGGCTGCACCAGAAATCAAAAGCGAGCGTCTCGGCGCAAACCCGAGTCAAGAAGCAAATCACAGCTCCAAAAGAACAAGGCGACGATGCAACAGTCTAGGAGAGCCAACCACCGACGACGAAAATGGTTTACATCGATCCGGTTCATATCCACATATCCAAAAAGACGAACTAATCCCTCGGAAGAAACCTCTGAGGGATTAAATGTTACCAATCTGCGGAGTCGTCAGAAGGTCAGATCGCCGGAGGTGAAATGCATGCTGGTGAATGCATGCAGCCTGATTACTAAGAGAGATGAGCTGCAGACAGCGATTCACTCCGTAGATATTTGCTTGCTCACAGAAACATGGCTCAAAGAAGAAATAGCTTTGTTGGATTGGGCGCGTGGGTTCCAATGGTATCGCAGTGGCCGTGGCAATGCAGTTGGAGGCGGTTGCTTATTATTGATCAAAAGTTCTATAAGGCAGTCACCCGTGAACTGTAAGTGCAGTTGCATGAGTATTTAAACCGCCGTCAGCCTTCTCCATGTCAACCCCCCATTGATAGTCTTCGGGGTGTATCGAAGCCCAGGTGCTCAACCAGAGGAAGATGAAGCATTGCTGAAATCATTCCAGTCGGTTTGCCAATCAGGCTATCGCATGCTCGTTTTGGGGATTTTAATGCTCCTAAAATCAACTGGCGATTGGGATCTGTCAATGGTAGAGGTTTTGATCACAAATTGTTTAAATTAATCAAAAATTTCACACTAACATAGCATGTTAGAGTGGCCACGAGATTCCGACCTGGTCAGATAGCCCCAACGCTAGACTTAATCATAACTCGCCATAGCACTGACATCACTAACGTGCTGACTGCGGCACCACTCGGAAAGAGCGCTCATATGAGGATTTATTTCTCGCTCCAGTGTCCTCTATTAGTAAAACGGGCAAACAAGGTGCAACTTTTTCACCGAATCGACCACAAAGAACTGATACTGGAAGCTGATAGAATGACCTGCAACCCAACAGTTTCCTTAGAGGATATCGATAGTTTGTGGGCAAACTACGTTGACGACCTCCGGGCTCTTGCAGACAGGAACGTCACTCAGAAATAAGTCGACGGAAGGGGTCGGAAGCCATGGGTTCGCCCCAGTGTCAAAAGAGCTTTTCAACGAAATTATGTGGCTTGGAAGACATATTCGGCAAAAGGGGTTTACAAATTTCACGATATACGGAAAAGCTTGAAACGAAGCAGTCAAGGTAGCAAGGAATGCTCGTCTGGTCTATGAGCTCAACCTAGCAAGTCATGTCAAATAGAACCCCAAGAGGTTTTACGGTTGTGCTCAGTCCAGGTCCTCTCTAAGTAGGGAAATTGGGACCACACTTTCCTACAAAGGAGAGATTATATCGACTGACAAAGGCATAGCGGACGCGTTCATGGCACAATTTCAGTGTTTATCGCTCAGATAATGGAGTACCTGAGCCCCACTCTAATACCGTGGATGTGGCCATGGTGGATCAGGACAGTGCGCCCCACGAAGTTGAGCGAGCGATATCCTAGCTAGACAGCACACAGTCCGCAGGACCGGACCACACTCACCTATCCTAAAATCTCTGGCCAAATTGCTAGCGCCGCCTTTTGCTCAATTGTTCAATCTGACATTAGAAACAGGGGTAGTTGTGAGGGACTGGAAACAAGCCACTATAATTCCCATCTTCAAAGATGATAACCGATCAGAGGTCGGAAATTACAGACCAGTAGGCCTGACTAGTGTCGTCAGCAAAATCTTCGAAGGTATATTACGAGAGAGGACTTAGAGATTTCTCTGCGAGTAGACATTTTTCAAAGCTCCTCAACATGGCTTTCTAAAAGGTAGATATTGTCTTACCAATCTGCTGACGTTTTTAGACAGTCACAGAGAAGCTGGATAGAAGGGAAGTGGTTGAAGTGTGCTATCTAGATTTCCAGAAAGCCTCCGATTCTGTCAATCATAGGCTTTCCGGCTGAAAGCTACGAGAAGTTGGAATACCTCCTAGAATCTGTAGGTGGATCAAGACGTTTCTAGTTGGAAGTTCGTGCCGAGTGAGAGTAAGAGAAGTACTGTCGTACAAAGGTTCTCCGTTACGTGGAATACCTCAGGGGTCAATCCTCGCTCAACTGCTCTTCCTGGTATACATAAATGACTTGACCGACAGCCTGGTCAGCCCATGTTACCTGCATGCAGATGACATAAAGCTAGTGGGAAATGCGTCGGACTTGGACGCCCTCCGGGAGGACATTCTGAAGACCTGCGAATGAACATTAAGGTGGGATTTACCACTGAATGTTCTCAAAAGTAATATCTTCGCTAGTGTTTCTCAGCTGACCCTCAGATATATGGACGAACAACTGAACTAGCAACTAAACAGTAAACGAGAGACCTAGGTATCCAAGTCACTAGCACATTTGCTCCATCTGCCCAGCGTGCCGCAACCACGACAAAAGCAGGGCGGGCGTTATATCGACCGAAATCCGCGATCGCCAACCCGTGCCCAGCAGTGTTCATTCCACTGTACTCGGCCACAGTTCGCCCCCATTTGGAATATTGTGCCAAAGCTTGGTTACCGTGTCTCAAAAAGGACATAGCTGTCCTCGAGAAAGTACATAGCTCGCCACAGGCACGGTGTGAGGTATGAAGGGTCTAAGACCGTCTAAGCTCGTTGAACTCATTCTCCCTCGAACGCCGGCGGGTAAGAGGAGACCTTATTGAAGTGTACAGGATTATCCACCACACCGGCACAAGTCCCCTGGCATGTGTAGTGGACAAGTAGGTATGCTCTAGACACTCGTCCACTACCAATTTAATAGGCCTTTCCTGAGGAGTAATCGAAACGTAGTCCCAACAGGCACCGAAGTAGAAAACGCGGTGAGGTTTGGAAACAAACCGTTTATTTCCAGCAATGCTTGGAAATGTGATGTAGTTTGCTCTAGCCTAACCTGGGACCAACGGCAGCAACCAAGAGGAGAGAGAGAAAAAGCGCCAGATGGGCGGCACTCGACAGCTCGCCAGGGGGGAAAGTGCGTGGAACCTTCGAATGTAATAAACAATGGTCAGAGGTTCGGGTTAAACGACCTTGAAGAATGAAATAATAAATGTCTTCAGGGAAAGAGCAAGCACTCGCTGTGTGCGATTAGTCGCACGACTGAAGAAAGTGGCAGTGATTTCGTATCAGGCCTCCTATTGGATGTTGGCTACAGCTACATGGTCGGGGTATATGCGCGTTTTGAAGTACATTCTGGTGTATGAGGTCATTTATGCCACTATGGGCACAAAATGAGTACGTATGGAGCATAATACAGAGCCGGTTCATTTACATTACTCAAAATGTGCATTGCATTTCATTACATTCAAATATGGCCCAGTTTTTTAATGTATTTCTTCACAAACTACGCAGTTCTTTTTTCACTCATCCTGCTTAATTAATTAATTTCGTGTTGTTATGGAGTGTCTTAGGGGTCGTTAGAAAGAGAACAACGAGTGAAATAGTAATCTGTTTATAGCTGTCTTGAGCCAATACACATGGGTCCCAAGTAAACACATATGCTTTAAAGCATATGGGAATTCCCATAAGGACCATGTACAATAATCCTACGCCCTCCTATTGCAAGCGTACACAGAATCATTGGTACAGAACAGACAAGCGGAAAAACACGGTTGCAGCCGGGATCCTTGGAGAAGCCACACGATCGCTGGTCACTACACATGTTTGTTCGTAATGAGTCAGGACAGAAACTTAAGAGGTCATAGGTTCACGATCAAGAAAACAAGATCACGGTTGGCTGTTCGACTTAAATTTTTCCCCAGCCGGGTAGTCAACTCGTGGAACAAATTAACTGCGATGATTAAGGTCACCAGCGTAGATATATTGAAAAAAAGCTATACAAATGTTGCAGCAACCTTTTTCTTACTATGTGCTGATCGAAAAATGATCTGCTTGCTTCAGAGCAACAAGGATTTATCATCTCTTCTTTTATCCCTACCCTTAGAACACTATCGAACGCATTTGCATCGACAGGAAACGCAGTCTAGTCAATCTCCAGATCACACCAGTCAAGCATCAGGACGTCAACAGGCGCAGAACTTTACCAAGACCTTTATTTGACATTGAAAATTGGTTGAAACTGCAAATGACGGTGGCTAAATACATCCCTTATCCGGAGGCTGCTTTGTGCGTGTTTTCATTGGTTCCTAAACTGCGACCGACAATTGTCGTCCGCAGAAAGCGTCAGCAATACGAGGAAAGACTGGTCGCGGAATCAGCAACAGCACCCAAGAGGCTATGGTCGTACAGCCGTCGACGAACCAGAATTAAGACAGAAATGCTGGCACTGATGGATCAGCACAAAAACGAAATTGTTGAGAACTTGGAAAGTGCTCAGCTATTGGCTCAGTTTATGCCTCGGTCTACTCCCAGGATAGTGCGCAATCTGTCTTGCTCGACGACACTGGACCACACGTTGTCGACATGCTATCTGGCATTGATGAGGTGGATAGCGAGTTAACGTCAATCAACGTCCGTAAATCTCCCAACCCGGACAACTTCCACCCTTTTTCTGCTACGGGAACAGGCGGTGAAATAAACTGTGCCACTAACAAACCTATATCAACAGTCTCTGCACGAAGGTAAACTACCAACGGAGCGGAAACGAGCATTGGTTGCGCTTATGTATAAGGGAGGATGACAGTCGGAAACTGTCAACTACCGACCGGCATGCTTAACTTGCGTGCTTAGCAAAGTGATGGAACGGCTGATAGTCCGTCGTCTTCAAGGGCAACTGGACCAACTCTCGACCCTCAGCAAGAGGCAACACGGATTTCGGAGAGGGCGGTCTAGCTTGACAAATCTCCCGCTTGCCAGTGAGCGATGGGTGGAAACAAGAGTTAACGTCAAGACTCTGGACGTGGTGTTTCTCGATTTCAGGAAGGCCTTCGACAGAGTACCACATAACGATTTGCTCACCAAACTGATAGCACACTTTGTCAGTTTGCTTACAATGAATTGAACAGCAGGCTGCTTCCATAGTGAGTCATTATCTGTCAGGGCCAGTCAACAATTACCTGAATGACTGCCTGCCCCAAGTGATGTGCCACAAGTGTCAATGCTCAGACCCTTGTTGTTTCCGGTTTTCATTAATGATCTGTTGGATCAAGTGCAGTCGCCTGCCCTTGTCTTCGCTGATGGCACGAAAGTGTGGAGGACAGTCTCTTCAGATGAGGATAGCGTAATATTGCAACAAAACTTTGATACAATTTCAACATAGACAATTCAATAGAGCTTACCTCAAAACCCACAGGTATGCTCATTTATGCAACTGGGATATATCAGGGATTTCGAGGCGTATCATGTTGGAGGTCACATGTTAACACTGCGTGATACGGAATGCGACCTCGGGGTGCTGGTGTCAGACAACCTCAAAACACAGACTCACACATCGCGGAGTTGTGTTAAAGCCAGAACAGTGCTTGGGGCTATCCGACGATCCCTTCCTAAAGT
>JTDE01006455.1:2477-12898 GCA_014338405.1 Paragonimus skrjabini miyazakii
TGGCTCGATAGACACCGTGGCGATCACCGCATTTTCTGTCGGTCAATGGTTGCTGATGAGGCGGGAGAGGGCATCGGCTTGCCCAAAAACCTCTGTTTTTCGATGCTGGGTCCGAAAGTCATAGCTGAGCAAGACGGTGGCCCAGCGTTGAAGTCGATTGGCGGAGTGCACCAATATGCCCTTCTTTGAACCGAAGATTGACAACATTGGCCTGTGATCGGTTAATAGGATGGACGACCGACCACAGATCAGTTTGTGGAACCTTTTCACTGCAAACACCAATGCAAGGGACTCCTTTTCTATCTGACCGTACTTCCTCTCAGCAACTGTAAGTGTACTGGAAGCATGAATGATGGCTTTCTCCGATCCATCTGGAAAGAGATGGAAGACGACGGCACTAACACCGTAATTGGAGGCATCGGCTGCCACGACGATTGGCAGCTTGGGGTTATAGTGGGTCAGGAGCAGGTTGGAGCTGACCATCGACTTCAGCCGAACGAATTCAGGCTTCACAATCGGTAGACCAGTGCCAAGATACGTCTTTCTCCAGCAAACGACTGAGCGGAGCCTGGACGTTATGTAACGAGGACAGAAATGCCCCGTAGTAACTGATGAACCCAAGAAAAGAACGAAGTGATAGGACATCCTTAGGTGACGGCATCTGTTGAATTGCCCGGATGTCCTCAGGGTTGGGATGACGGCCGGCTGCATCAAAAATGAAACCCAGGTATTTGATGGATTGAAGAAAGAATTGACATTTCTCCGGCCGTAAACGAAAACCGTATTCCTGGATCCGCTCCAGGACAGCATGAATTCGATTTTGTAACTCGCCTGGGGTGCGTCCGATAATTGAGATGTCTAAAACAGTTCGTTCCCTTCAGAAGTTTGAACAACACCGTTGGAACACAAAAACTGGTAGATGCAAGCATTTCGTATTGACTTATCAGTACCAAATTTACAATGACATGAAACGGTATTTTTATATCGAACGCAAACAACCAGTGTCCACAATCGCAAGACACATCCTGACCACTGGTCACGTGATCGATCCGGTTTGTGCATTCAGAATCTTACTACGTCATCCCAGTTCAAGATTCTTGCGGTTTGCTGAGGCTGTTGCAATCAATCGACTGAAGCCGGCCCTGTATGTTCAGAAACAATTGTTCGTGAACTTGACCCTGCCTTGGGCTTAGTGAGCTTTCCTAACACATTAATCGACTATCCACCCAACCCACCCCTAAACCGTTCGATATAAAAAAAAACCGTTTCATGTTATTGTAAATTTGGTACTGATGAGTCAATACGAAATGCTTGCATCTACCAGTTTTCGTGTTCTAACGGTGTTGTTCAATCAAGATGTCGTCCGAGTATGCAGCTGCTCCGGAGAGACCAGTGAGGAGCGTGCCCATCATCTGCTGGAAAATCGCAGGAGCCGTCTTGATACTAAACGGGAGTCTGGTATATTGAAATAACCCGCGGTGGGTGTTGACAGTGATCAAATCACGGGACTCAGGTGCGACCTCGATTTGTAGATAAGCGTCAGCAAGATGCAGTTTGGCGAAACAAGTTCCGCCTTTGAGAGTTGTGTACACGTCTTCGATTTCAAAGCAGAACTGAGCCCAGTTGAGAAATCGATACAGATGCGAATCGAGCCATTGACCTTCTTGACTACGACAATTGGAGCGGCCCAAGCAGAATACGACACAGGAATGAGGACGCCCTGTTCCTCAAGGCGTTTGAGCTCTGCGTCCACAAGTGCCAAAGCTGCGTACGGTACCGGTCTTTTCGGACGGAAGACGGGTTGAGCTCCTGGAGATAGATGCAGGGTTGCTTGAGTCTGACAGCAGCGTCCCAGACCTTCTTGAAACACTGACGTAAACCGTTGTACGATATCAGTTGTCGCATTGTGTGGTGCGGCAGGGGACCGCACTTGGTTGCATACTGCTCGGAGTGGAAAATCGGGCAGGCCAAGTTGTTCTATCCAATCGAGCCCGAACAAATTGATATTCGGGCCAGAGACGTCGCAGGAACCGTTAATAATTGTGCCTCGGAATGATACGCAACACTGCAATTGGCCAGTCAATTGCAAAAGGCTGCCACAGACGCTGGTGGCGGATTCAGACGTCCGTCAACTTGGGGGTCGGCCAAGCGTTCTCCAGAAATTCCTTGAAATGACTGTAATATCCGACGCAGTGTCCAACTGCAATCGAACTGGGAAGCCATTTATCATGACCGAAAAGAAACTTCCGTCGACCGGGAACGTTGACTTGTAAAGTGGTCAGCAGGCTCAGAGATCTGCCAACCGGTTTGAATTTGGGCCTTGATTTGAACTTGGGGTTGTACCGCGACTTGGAGGTAGAGGAACCACTGTTAATGTAGTGGGATTGACAAAACTCGTCCTTGTTTCCCAGTTGACCACACCGAGAGCAACGGTGCCGTCTGAGAGGACAGTCACGATGAAAATGTCAGGCGCCGCAATGCCTGCACGGGGACGGAGGTGACTTCTTGGTGTATGAGCGCAGAGGATGCGAGCAAAGTCCTGCGGAAAGTGAACCAGGGCCGGAATGCCGTGAGAGATTCTGTGTTCGTATACCATCGCCCGAACCGTGTGTGAATGAGCCAGAATGTACTGCATGTACGGCACCAGTGCCGCGTTGGACCATTGCAGCGTCGTGTTTGAGGTTCATTAGGCGATGGCATTCCGTGGTGAGCATCTGAAGTGTCGCCGTGGGATCTTGCTCGACCCTGTTCAGCAAGAGAGTACGGATGTCTGCGTCTTTCGGAGAGTGAAGACCACAGAGGAACACCAGGCATTTAAATTGATCCTCGGTAAGCGAACCGAGCTTGAAACGCAGGCACTCGCGACTGACCACGCCGGCATAAGTGACGTATTCGTCGTCGTCTGACTTGACCAGTTTCAGACATTGGTACCTTGTGTTGAACAAGGAAAACTGAGCACCGAAGATGGACCGCAAAGTCTCGACCGTTTCCTCGAAGGAGTTGTCGCGTGGGTTCTTTGGAAGGATAAAGTTGACATACTTCTCGTGCTCAACGGTACCGAGTTTGCATGGGAGGAGACGAACCTTCCACGGTTCGTCCTGTGTACCGAAATCGACACTGAATAGGTCCTCGTACCGTCTGAACCAGGCAGCAAATGTCAAGCCAGCCTGGGCATTGTAATGAAACTCGGTGATACCGCTTGCAACAGCGCCAATTGATTGCTTCCCACCGGCCGACGCCGGTGGGGCCAAGTTTCATGTAGATAACCGACCAGTTAGCACCTCGATAAGCTTCAGCTGCTGAGCGAGAAGGCGTTTAAAATCAACGGATTCGTCAACCATAATTGAAAATCACCAGACCCGTTCGCCCCGACAATTTCCTGTACACTAATTTGACGAGACATACTGACAGTTCATCGTTACGGAAAATCAATATAAAGGCAACAGGAACGGATCATAGTTTGTAATATTCCAGGAAGAGGAACCTAGCGCAAGGACAATTCACTGTATGTGGGGGGATTTGCGCGGCGTACCTCTTGCTTGGCATGTTTACAAAGGCACTACATTAAAGTGACTACCCTAATCGAATCATTAGGAAAACCTCGATATACAGAGCCGATCACATCAGTGGAATATAAGATTTGCCTGTCGTTCACAGGTGACTGAAATCATCTGGTAATTGGAAAAAAACTGTAGACTGAACGTCTCATACTGCCAAAATGCCATCAAATTTCATGTCCTAGCTTGCCATTCCTATTCAGCTGAAAAGGGTGTTTACTCATTCTCTTCTTGTTACAGCAGAGTATACTGGGCGTACAATCGGAAATCCGTCAAGACGAATGAGGAAATATTATGTGACCATACAACTACTCACAAGCGAAAGTGGTTGGGTGTTCACATGATAATTTGGTCGTGCATAATGTCAGGTCAACAGTGGTAAACACGGTTGCCTCGTGAAAGAGGGGCTGCAGTTCTAGTCCCAGCAGTGGCAAGGATATGCACTACTGATGAGGTTTAATGAGAGCGAAACTTGAGTCTAACGCTTCTTTCGGAAACAGACCGACAAAAAAATATATGGGAATACGACAGCTGCGATCAACTGTAGATGATGCTCAACCTGAAACAAACCAGCGTTTTGATCCCGTACAGTTGTTTCACGTCACCTATCGTGTGCACAGAGGCTAATGGAAATCGATCCAACAGCGTCACCAAAAGACAGGTGAAGCAATCGCAGCCAGACTAAATAACCCAGCGGTGCGTTCGGGAAACGTTTGTGAAACCCCTAAATCCGCCATGACAAGTCGGTATACTGCCAATGGTATCAACACAAACAAAAAACGTTATTTCCCAACTACAAAATAACAATGATTGATACCAATCCTATCAGCCAGTCTATCGACAGAAAAGATAATGGTGGTTTAGCTATATATAAAACCCTTCGTAGTGACCAGCAATCGTGTGGCTTCTCCAAGGATCCCAGCTGCAACCGTGTTTTGCCCATTGTCTGTTTTGTACACATGATTATGTGTACGCCTGCTACAGGAGGCCCGATACAAACTCAGTACCACTTTCCTCAGTTGTGCAACTACTTGCATGCAGCGAATGTCCGCCATTTTCCTAACGACTCACCTGTCATTCCATTCTTCAAGGTCATTTAACCTGTACCTTTTTCAGCGTTGTTTAACGCACTCGAAGGTCCTACGCACTTTTCGCTTAGTGCGCTTTTGAGTGTAGCCGAGTGGGCTGGAGCCCACCACGCACTTCTTTTCTTTTTTCTTCTGGTTGCCGCCGCTGGTCCCACACTAGGTCACAGTTAACTGCTTATCGCACTTCCAAACACTACTGGAAATATACGGTTTGCTTCCCTACTGTGTTCTTTTAGTTCGATGCCTGTTGGGACTACATTTTGACTGCTCTTCAGGAAAAGTGTATTAAAATGTTAGTGGGCAAGGATCTAGCGCATACTCACTTGTCCAATTCATACTAAGTGCACACCATTTGATTCTGATCGCCAAACCAGGCCGTACATATGGTATCGTTTGTGGGTATTTAGAGATCTGGTGAAAATTTTGAAGTGTAATCGGGTTAAAAGTCTGTTTGAACAGAAAAATGAGCTGAATCTATTCAACTGAGGTAAAACACATGAACTTCAGCCACTGTAAGTGCGATTTATAAAACTGAACAGCACATCGCCAGCTGTTAGTTATATGTGTAAAACAATGCACGTGGTGAGTGCATGAGATATACGCATCCACCGTGTGATCAGTTTGTTAAGACAAATGAGCTACTATCAATATCGAAAAACACGCATGAAAGAAGACCACGAATAAGACAAAGTTTATATACAATTAAAACAAAAATCAATGTCAATCATCGTCATTACTCTCATATTTAATGGATATTTTCTTACGTTTTGGGTGTTCAGCTAATATTAGATTAGTCTCTGTTTCAATTAAGTCTTCGATTTCGTCTTCCGACGCAGAAGTGTACACCAACTCATCTTCACTTATTTCCACCTCCGATGTATCTTCCATATCTTCCTCTACAATTTCCTCGATCGACAGAGCGTTTTCAAATGCGGACTTGTCGATATTATAGATTTCTTTTTGAGAAATTGATGTGCGTAAACGGTCTAATAATTCTTGCTCCACTGTGCGCTCAACTCGGGCCACGCGTACGGCTTTCTTCTCTCGCCTTTGATCTCTTCGTTCAACTTTTCGGTCGATGGGTTCTAACTTTTTTTGCCGCGTAAGCGCCAAACGACGCATATTTTTCAAGTTGTCCCGTATACGAAAAAATCTCTGCTTGACCCGCGAAATGATCCAGCTATCCCAAAAAACCATGTGTTTTTTTATTTGTGCCAACGCTTGCTTTTTATTTCGTGATAACTTAACTCGCTCCCACTGTTTTCCGGGATAAGGAACGCGTTCGGGCTCCTTCAAAAACAGATGAACAACACCGTCTCTCTCCTTCAGTGTGGCGTACTGCGAATTAGCCAAAGGGCAAGAGTGGCGATTGCATAGTCCGGTAACATTATTGTCATTTCTACAGAATTTGCCCGTTTTCGTCTTAACCATGTAAGAACAAAACGATCGATTGATGATTTGCCAAATGACATCGTCGTTGTTCATCACCACTGTTCAAAATCTGAAAAATAAATGTATCAGATATTACCACAAACAAGTCGTTAGACGCTTTCTAAAAATAACTTTAAAAAAAAGCCCTCGCCAGCGCAGTACATATGAGCGCCTGGTAAAAGCTTAACAATAAAATGACCAAAATTTGAAAAAGTCGTTTTTGATGTCGGTGAACATGAAGAGAGTGAAATATCCAGGCGGTGAATACTCGACAGTTACTTACGCCTAACACTAGTCATTACCACGAAAGACAGGAAAAAAAATCAGTGGTTCGCGTCTGTGCCCAGAAGCCATAGAACCAGAAAGGAAAGAGTGAAGCCTAGCCTAGAAATAGAAAGGACCTGACTACTGGAAACAATCGTCTTCACTAGGACATTCAACACCGAGGTGAATAGACCTAAGGATGGGTTCCCCATCCCAATGCGTCAGCTGGAAATAGACAGCCCCAAACAGAGATATGATTAATTAGATCAAAACGGTCCTTTCACTATTAAAAAGTCGCGACCGCTATCGCTCAACCACGTCCTTGTGAATCGCTTTTCTTTTGCCACGGCATGGAAACACTTCCATTGATCGATTATACAGCTGACTTTTCCAGTGGCACATCCTCACGCATACACACACCGCAATCATGCACGCTCGTATCACCGACCTTCTTGCTTAACAAGGTTTTTCTGTTTTCTTGGTCATGTTTTCAAGAATTGTTCAAACTGGTCCAACGTAGTATTGTATTTATAGAAGTCAGACGACTTGCAACCCATAAATTTGCCTCGAACAATAAATTTCGCGATTAAGTGCTGTATTTGCACAGTCTGACCGAAAGCAGTTTAAGTCAAATATGATATGACAATATCAGTGTCGCACAACAGAAATGTAACCGATATGCCTGTAAAATTGTGAAAATCCTGCGTGTTTATTATAGGTACTACGTTTCGTCAAATGGTATAAGATCACGGCGGAGAGTAATGCAAATGGGATAGAGACCATGTTACGTTTCGTGATTTTCACATCAAAGTTATGTGATGTTTAATTTAGAAAGAACATTTCTACTGGGTAGGAAGTTGGCCATGGTCCGAAATTTAGTCGGTTCTTATGATGTTCCGTCTTAGAGAATTATTGAATATATAGTCTAAAACACGGTAAAATCGTCAAATCCCAAATGGACGGCACAATTGTAGTAGCACTGGACGAACTCCAAGAAAAAAGTAGGCTGATATCGCACGGTTTATGTCCGGACAAATTCCGCCGCATCTTCACGAGTGCATACTACAGACTATTTACACATCAGTATGAGAATACTAACTGTTAGAGTTTAAAATCATCAACACTACCATGGTAACAACAACCCTGCAAACAATTGTGTCTGAACACATAAAGCAGGTTTGAATTTTCGGATGGCAACAGCCTCAGCATAGCACCGTGTTCGTCCGTGTGACGTTGAGTAGATACCGTGAAATGGCGTTGTAGGGTCGCATTGATGCTATGTCATTAGAATATCACGTGCCATGGACGATGCAGGCTCCTTGGTTCTATGCACAACTGTGGCGTCACGCGAATGTATGACCTGTCTATTGACCCGCTTCTGCATATGCTCCATGACCCTGATTCGCAAGTGGCACCCAGTCCTGCCTATGAAGGATGCCCCACACTCACACCGGTATTCACATAAATGGCTCAGAAGATCAAACAGAGCATCACAAGCATTCTTGGCAGCAGATAAACCATTGTCTCCACGGGCATGTGCAGATACGACAAATAAACGTATTCAAGGTTGTGTGGACGACTTTGACCGAAGTGCCGATTATGATGGCACATGGGCGATCATTCGCTGGGACCACAGGCAAGCTCTGCTCCGCTTCAAAGCGCAGTGCAAACCATACTCGCTTCAGTAATTCATAATAACCATGTACTAACCACAAGACACTGTGGGTCGGGCCGTCGATCACCCCAATAGTGACGCGGAACATCCTAGAAGAGAACGCTACCGAAAAATTTGAGAATTAATGAAACCAAGCGGAAAAACTAGAAACAGTATGAAGGCAGGTACGCCAGATCTTCAGAAGGCCGTCTGGAACAAAGTAATTAATCATTCCGTCCGGTCGTCTACGCGGTCTGGTTGAGACCAGCTGGACTGTTCTTTGGAATGTTCAGCCCATCTGTCCAGTCGGCGCGATTGATTGGTGATAACTGGACCGTCTTTATTACACATGGTATCACACCGACTCGACGGCCAGTGAAACCACGGATCAGGGAAAATAGGTTTCTGCTATTTCCAGATAAAAAAGCTTGTTCCATTTTCTTCGACTGCTCGACCAAGTGACGCTCACGGTCTTTGCAAGCTCTAGTTAGCTTACGCTCAAGTTCTCGATGGTCGTCATCATATTCACACCCAGGTGGAATTGAACGACACTTGTACATAGGGTTTATCGAGGTGACAGAAATCCACTTTTGTCGCAACTGCACACCTCATTAGGAACACACCTCTTCAATCAAAGCTTTCACAGCGGCTGCGATTTGTTCTCAGAGTTCGTTATGTTTTCTCACCTGACTCGAACTGAGCGGTTTTTGTTCACCAGTGCCTCCTTAAAGATGTTCTTTTCACCCTCCTGCGAGTGTATGACCGCTGGGCAAATGGCAAAACAAAACGGGCATGCACAACAACATGATGGTGGTTGCGCCAAATTTTACGACAATACTTAACAGGGTGACATCACTGTGAGTGTTATACGATGGAGTTGTGTCCACGGCTGAGAATCACAGGGAGGTCACTAGTAACAAAACGTCTTATCCAGTGTTGAAGTGCGACGTTCGAAATATGTAGATTGTGAGACGCACAGCTGCAGTACTATTTGCCTTTCTCAACGCTTTGTGCCTGAACACCAAATATACCACCCAGCCGGTCTTCCTTCGAATGAAGACGAACAACCTGAGCATTCAAATCGCCAGAATGTTCGATCAGCTTTATAATGTCAACGAGGGCGTCGTAAGTCGCATTTTTGCTAGCATATTAACTGCTATCCATTGGAGCGTACGTCGATATAATGAACACACAACGCTTTTCTGATTTGCGTTGACAGACTTCAGTCGATGTAGTGAATCTGACAGCGCATACGCGATTGTTCACTGGAACTCAGGGCGATTCCCACTCCAGGTTTGGTGTCATCAGAGACCCTCGGTAAGAAGCGCCTGAAATGACAGTTATCTAGATGTCAGCTCGAATGAACGACTGTGATAGAATCGTAAACTCGCGTCTCCGACATACAGCAAGTCCTAAACTTGAGACAGTACTTGCCAGAGGAGCTTGCTGACCAACTTGTCGGACAGTGCGGATATTGAAAGCGCCAATATTCACCCGTTGTCTTGTACTCGGAAAAACAATTATCACCCGAAAATACAAGGAAGGTAGAGAAATTGGGCGGCAAAATAAAAATTCGCAATGAATGAATACTGCCACTGTCAAGAGGACGACGACTTCTGATATTTCCCGGTCTTTTATGCAGCAGAAGGGGGCTGACTTAATGGATCACACCTCGAGTCTATGATTCAAAAGTGTGACCCGCAAGGCAACAGGACATATTGTTTTATATAGACTGAACATCACCCACAAATGATCGCAGCTGTCGCATTCTCATAGACTTTCCATTCGGCCCCTTACTACTTATCAGTAATATAGTGCTTTCTTGGAAGACTACCCAAAGCCAATGTCTTGAGAGTCTGACTCACTTGGCAGTGGGACGCATGCCTATCTTTAGGGTGCAGTGAATAAAACAATGCTGTCTCACATTGATTATCACTGCCGGCAGTGGGTGTGTTTGGAGCTACATCTGACTTCTGGATGATACTAAAAGTTCTTAGACCGTCTTGGATAAGATATCGACGGACACGGTCAACCGCTGGGCGATTGGAATGTTCTTTATTCGAGCGTGATTTTTTCAACTCATACTGATCCGAAAGTCAGCAGCGCCACAATCATGAAAGTAGTTCTGCTGTGTGTTCCTAAGATGATGCGTCACTATCTAAGCACTCCTACGCGGTTAGTAGTGTGACAGAGAACCCTGAGTGCATCGGCTTTCTGCCTGATTGTTCCTCTTTGCCGTGTTTTATAAGACTGTAGCCGTAAGGACCGAGACCCTAGTCAGCATAGCCCTGAGCCGATGCAGTACACAAGTCTGACCACCACGTCTAGGTAGCAGAATAGGTGAAAGAGACATATTGTTGGGCACTGTGGTTCGGGCTGCCGTTGATCCTGGCAACAGTTCAGAAAATAACAGCAAACAATAGGCAC